>ML812534.1:139529-153035 GCA_009831015.1 Picea engelmannii
ATGGAGATCAGTTTCCTTTTCTTTTCTGTCTTTCTCTGTGTACTAATATTAATGAGTGATTGATTTACTCTTGTTCTTATTCATACAATGATTGAATGAGGTTTTATTCTTTGCATTGGTGATGTAGAACTTGTTAATACACATATTTTCACTGTGAGTTTATTGTCATAAGTGATGGAAGTATCTAGGTCAGTTTTAGACCACAATTTTCCTTTTTCTCGTTCTTTTATCAATCTTATTGTCCGATCTGAATTTGCTAAGGCCACTTTTGCTAAAGGATATAGTTGGGAATTTGTACAGTAGATGAATTTGATTGTCCTTATCGTCAAATCCCTGTGACTTTAAAACTTAACTTTCAAGATTAAATTTTAATTCTTTGCATGTTACCAGGCTCACCCAATTATAGTCTAGGGTGAATCTTGGAGTGATAACACAAATGATTTACAAAAAGAAAACAAAAACAAAAACAAAAACAAAACAAAACAAAACAAAAACAAAAACAAAAAACAAAAAGGATAAAAATAGAAAAAATGAAAAGAGGGTATAAAAAATAATAAAAGAGAAAATATAAAATCCCATGAAAAATAAATTTATTTTGAATCATACTGTATAATCATGATCAAACTTTTTGAATTTATGTTGATAGGTTAGAGAATAAGTTTGGTCAAACAATTTAATCTTGGCCAAATTAGAGAGGTTAGTGAATAAGTTTGGTCAAACAGTTTAATCTTGACCAAATTAGTTAGGTTAGGGTAATAATTAATCCAACAGTATAAGATGGATTAATATGTTAGATGCTTAGACCTACAGTGGTGCGGTCTTGTGGCTAGAGGATGTACTGTTAAGGCGGTCATGCTGCTAAGCAAGTCACGAGATCAAACCTCATATTATCTGGAGGCTAGGCTTACGGGTGGTGTGGTTCTCCCTAGGGGCTATAAGGAAACCGACAGGATTCGACCTCGTGTCAAGCAGTAGCCAAATACCACCATCGTTACCCATTTCCCTAGATACAAAAAAAAAAGTGTTAGATGCCTAGGTTAGTTGATAGGTTAGTGTTTTTTATCTCAATAAAAGTTGAAAGGGAATTATCAAAACACCCTTTGTTTGAATAAATTTGGGTATTTTTACCTTAGGAAAATAAGACCATGGTGTGAAATTGGAAAAGGTAACCTTAGCACTACCCATTGTATATTTTTATCCTAAGCTTCTAATGGATAAGACTTTTTTTCATATAGTGACTAATTTTTGCCTGGGGTCGGAAAAGTGGTTTCCCCCGCGTCGACCCCACCTAATGTGGTGCTTTCACATCATTTCGGACCCCCCCATCTCAAATCCTCTTACCACCTACACCCCCCTCTGGAATCCTGCCAAACCACCACCCAATACCACTCACCTCACTCTACCACCGTACCCTACTCCCACCTGCCATATGTCCTATCTTACATACATGTTACCTAATCAAATCACTCCTCATGACCATTAACCGCCCGGTCATCATCCCGCGGCACAACAAAAACCTCTATCACGCTGTAAAATCCTGTTTCATCACCCCACAACACCATTTTCCGATGAAAATACTTTGGACACTGCGCCAAACAAATTGTCAAGCCAAATGCCACAACTGCTCACCGTCAACAGGCGCAATTTTTTGCCTGCAGGGGTGTAGACCGATTGGCAAGTGTCGTGTAAATGGAAGGAAATATGTAAAAAGAGGTCTCAAGGTCGATTCTCACCCCAATTTACTTGGAGGGTGTGCTTGCGGGCTGTGCGTTTCTCCCTAGGGGTTATAAGGCAGCTGACAGGATTCGACCCCGTGTCATGCAAGTACAATACTTCTGTTGTTACCGATTCCCCTAGTTACAAAAAAAAAGAAAAAAAGCAGCCGCAATTTTTCCTAGGTAATCAGAGTTCGTCCATTACTCTACCTTTAAGATCTGTCAATCATGGACCACAAGGCCAAGTCTGCTGATACGTCTGAGAATCCCATCCTTCCCCCTCTTGTCGACCTTGACCATATACCCCTGGTGGATAAGGATTATAAAATCATAGAGGCAAGGTGCAAATTTGAATTCTTCGAATTGCACACCTAGCTAAAGGACATCTTCCTAGACCAGAGTGATGAAATTGGACTCTAGGAGTCCAATTTACCTCTGTATATGTTCCCTCAAGCTTACCATTTCCCCAAATTCTCCCTTAAATGCCAAGCTTCTTATTTTCTCGACCAAAGGGCTATTGTTTCCTCCTCTAGTGAAACCCTATTCACTATTACCTCTAAATCCATTGACCAGATGTTGCAAATCCCAAGAAGTGACTCTTCCATCCATTTTTCCATTGAATCCCTAAACAACCTATACCAGAAGCTCACCTTCCCCCAAAGAGATCAGATTTTTGAGATTTTTCTACCAGAAGACACCCAATTGCCCAAGAAACATCCCCCTTATTCATCCTCCATCTTCTCTGTCAGGGACAACTAGATCATTTCCATTCTTTGTTACCTATTAGGTTATTTCTCAGATGAATGGGTATATAAGCCTATTTTAGGTTTTCTATCTATCTTTTCCACAAAAGAAGGAACCACAATTAAATTCAATTTTAGTCAGTTTCTAGCTGATAACATACATGATCATATTTTTAGGTTTTCAATAGAAGGAATGTTCAGATATTCATCAGTCCTAGTGTATATGTTCTTTTTTTTTCAATCCAAGAGGTTTCCATGTGCATTTCATAAATTAAACAAGGAAGGAAACCCACAGTCAGTGACCTCATGGACCTCACTAGTGAGAAAAAATTCAATAGAATTCAACTTCAAGAACTTCATAGACCAGCTCTATCATCCAGTTGTTTGCATGATGAATAGTAGCACAGAGCCAGGGATCAATGAATAAATTCAGAGAATCCTTCAACTCTCAGATCTAGCTAAGATAAGGGATTGGTATTTATACCAAAACCACACAGACATAAGAGTGTATGGATGCGAGATGCCACCTTACAGATTGCCCAAATATGTCCCTGTGAGGATATTTTCACTAGAATACATAAGGCATATGGTGAATTCATATGACATCCATTTTGTTGCAGTAAAGAAGAAACAACAACTCAAAATCAAGACTCAAATTGGCCCTTTCATCTGCAACAACATATCAATAGGAGACGAGGCAAATAACCTCTTGAAATAGATGAGGTTTAATTAGAGTTACACTTGGGCTTATGACTCATTTGGTGTCATCTCAGACCTCGGAGTTAAACAAAGGATCACTCCTTATGCTCACACACAGAAGCCAAAAGTGGAGAAGTATATGAACCAGATAGAATGACACGAAAACACATTGATAGAAATAGAGGAACAACCTGCCCCTGTCACTTCCTCACATACCAACACACCTCAAAAGAAAACATAGAAGAGAGAAATAAAGGAGGTTTCTCCTTCAGTCACATAGGTATTCGTAGAGGACTTCCAAGTTTATATAAAGAGGGCCAAGACCAGTCATGCACCAGACCTACTCAAGGAAGGACAAATGTAGTCCACCATACTCATGGAGGGACCACACTCTTTAGCCTATTTAGAAATTTAGTTCATAGTGTCCACATCATCATCTAAAAAACAAACAGACACTACCCTGTCAGCTGAATCAACTCATGAGAAAACATAGTCAAATATTTTTGACAAGTACAAACAGATAAAACAGAGAAATGATCTCCTCAACAACAACACATATGCTCAGTTCTGGAATCAAACCTCCACTGCTCAACATAGGAATCTATCAACATTTGATACAAAGAGAGGAAGAATGCAAATGGAATTCTTTAAATCACAAGTCCCCCATCCTAAGACAACTACATACTATAAGAAGACTTCCTTTGAGTTTGATGTGAAGGATGTCCATCCAGTGGACCAGATGGATATGCATAGGCAGAAAGGAGAGATGATATTCTCTACCTTGACCAACACATCATTGACTGCTTCAAAATTGCAGGTGTCCCTGAACAACATTCAGTCCCAATTGAAGCTGGAGAAAATATCTTCTTTGGCCAAGGACAAAAAATCAAATCACTAGAAGAATTGGTGTTGAATATTGGGTATGACCCAACAAATGTCAAGGAAAAATAAGAACTATTGAAGAAAAATAATGCTGATATAACATATATGAGAAAACAATTGAAGCTTCCAGCTACAAAAGTTTCACAAGCCAAAGAGGTGGCTGAGACTGAAGGCCACATTTTTTTTATGAATCTTATCATGGAACATAATGCATAGATAAGAGAAATGGATAAATTAATAAAGGAAAAGGAACAGAGTGTGCATATGGCCATGATCCCACTGGAGGAAGTCCCTATGATAGGAATTAGAACAACAGAAGCATCCACATTAGCATAAATTCCATCTGCAATCCCAATACAAGTTTCAGATGCATCTGAGAAACTTGTAAAGTCCATGGAAGACATGTCCATCCAAGCTGAAGAGATCAGAAAACTTCAGGAAGAGGTAAAAGAATTGCAGGAGATGAAGTCTATGTTCCATGCCAGTCACTAGGTATAAATACATAAGTCTCAAAGGCTTAGTTAACAACTACAACAACTACATAAAAAGACTGTCATGGCAAAGACTTTAGCCCAAGCTAAGGAAAACATTTGGGTAGATATCAACAAGTCAATGTCAGAAATCTGGTCATCCATACAGATTATCTCTGAACATCATGAATTAGTACAGAAGGCCAGGGAAGCAATTGATATCATCAAATAAGAGCTAGGAGAAAGACCCACAAAGGCCACTGAACTCATCAGATTTCTAAACAAGCAGGAGTTAGAAGAAATGGAAATTGAAGACATAATAGAGACCATCCTTGAGATCAAAAAGGTCCTGACCAAGAAAGGATTGATGTTGCATCTAGAAGAAAAGGCTCAAGTGATGTAAATAGGAGTGCATAGATTTTTCAGTAAGTTTGAAGTGCTACATAAGAAAGGTCTTCCTAGACTATTAGTACTCAATGACAAGCTGATCACTCTTTTAGATCACAAACAAAAACTCAGTGTAGTGGCAAAGGACAGTTGAAAGCTTGCAGGGATACAGGGAAGCATTACTGGTAAATATTTCCTAGAGACACTACAGTTGTACCTCAGTATTTAGCATGAGATAAAACATATCTTCATCACTAATCCTACTTTTTCCAAGTATATTGAAATGGATGAGATATACAGGAAGTTACTCAAGATTTCCATCCCAGGTAAAAAGAGATGGGAAGATCTATGCACTTTACTTGAGTAAAGACAGTTTTGAGGTTCGAGTCAACATGGAGCAACCAACCAAAGTCAAAGAGACGAGTCACCAAACACTTCCACCAAATCAACACAAAGGATCCGAATAAATCAACAAATCCCTATATTTTGTATCTTAGAGATCTAATTAGCTATATATTTCCTCCATACTATCTTAGTCATTTATGACAGGATCTATTGTAAAAAGTTTTATAAATACTTCTTTCTTCGAAGTATTGAGGGTTGATTTTTGCACCCAGGAGCTATTGTGTAATTTTTCAAAGGATCGACCAATAATAAAACAGGCTTATTCATAGGATTCTTGCGTCAGATTGTTGGTGATGTATCTCTCTCTTTGTTAAACTTTTTCTCATTATTTGTGATCATTTCATGTATTTCAAATTCTAATCATTAAAATCAAGTCAATAGAACATAATTTATCTTGTATACTCCGTCTCTGGTTTTTTAATGATCTATATGTTTTCATCTGAAACTAAGTGAACGAATTCTTAACTGCTCCTCTGCTTAGTGGGATTTCCCCTCTTTTTCCCTCTTATTCATCTCATTTAATCTGAATAGATCCAATAGTTTTACTACCCTTCCCTGTGAAGAAAACCTTATAAAAATCTGAATCTGATCCTCATCTTTAAGTATAGACCCCATACCCCAATGGAAAATTAATCATTCTTTCAGCCAATTATTACAAACAAACAAACAATTTTTTTGTCATAACTAGTGTAATATCTAAAACTCAAACAAATCTAAATCTAATAGAGAGATCCCTCTCTGAAGCTGGCAGGGCTAGATCCCAGCTTCCAAAGTGGTTTGGTAGTTACCTATGTTAATTTCTTCTACTCTTCTACAACCTCTAGAAATTACAGAGTGATAACATAGTGGCGACCATACTGGGGAGTGAACAAATTTTCCAACTTTATGAATTGTCTTCCCTAAGTAAGAAAACTTTAATTCTGAACAATCAAATATCTTAATTTCAAGAGATAAATGTTCATAGGTTGTAAACATTTGTAAATAATTAATTAGGTTTTTAAGGTTTTAAGTTCTGGCTCCAAAAATAATTCATACCATATCTCACCCTGATCCAGAACCTGTAAAAGTAGTAAATAATCTTAAAAAATTAATTAGAAAAAGAAGTACAATAGAAATCCAATGGAGTAGTAGTCCTCTTCCCAGGGAAACCTCTCTTCCAAAGAATTTTGTCACAATCCAAGACATCCAGTTTGATATACCATTTGAGCATAGCCTTTTCAGAACCAAATATGGTAACTTTGTGGATGAAACAATTTTAGATCAAGCTATCCTCCAACCTAGAACCCCTGAAAGACAATATCCTAGAGTAGATCTTGATCAACAAATCCTTCAAAACTTCGAAAAGTTACAAGATCTAGCATCAGAATTTGATCAAGCTTTGCACAAATCCTACATCGAATAGTCTATTGAACTTTATTCCCTAACCATCTCTACATCTTCTATCAATCTTCAACTAACTCATCTTATATCTTCCAACCCTCCTTCTTCCACTTCTTCCACCACTTCTCCAACAATTTTACAGGTTACCATCCAACCTGCCAAAGGAGTTCCTGCTATCCATCTTCCTCCACCAATCATGGCATCAATATATGCTCCCCTTGTTTTGGTTGCTCCCTTACATAATATGCCCCAGTCTTATCAAAATAGGTAGCATTGTAAATTTGAGTGCACAACATCATGTTGACAAGATAAATGACTTCTTTGACTTGCAAGAAGTAGATGAGGAAGATGTCAAAATTAGGTTGTTTTCCCAAATCTTAAATGGTGAAGTTAGGAAATGGTTCAAAGCCTTACCAGCTGCTAGATTTAATGGTATTACTACCTTTCACCAATCTTTTCTCAATAGATGGGAAGTTAAGAAAAATCCACTTCAAATATTATCTGAATATGAAAATATTAAAAGAAACCAAGGGGAAAGTGTACAAGATTATTGCACTCGGTTTAACAATATTTATAATGCAATTCCAACAAATATTCAATCTCCTCAAGGCTTAGCTTTGATCAAATTCCCTGATGGTTTTGATGTTGACATGTCTTATCATTTGAGAGAGAGAAACCCTACAACTTTGGAAGAAATGAAAAAAAGTGTTTTGAGTGTAGAGGCAAATATGTTGGCTAAGATAGCTTGACAAAGAACAGATAAAAGAGTAACTATCAAGGAAGAACCATCTACCTCTTCTATTGATGCTAAAATAGACTCCTTAATTAGAACTATGGAAATAATGATGGAAAGATTAGAAATCACTGATAGGAATCCACCAAGAGAAAATCAACCTAGTTCCCTAATCAGAAATCCTAATTTCAGGAGAAATCTCCCCCAAATCAGACAAAGAGAACCTAGAGAACAAAGAGAACAAAGAGGACCTGATCAACAGATCAAACCTCCTTTCCAAGAAAATTATGTTGATGAAGGGGAAGAAACAATTGTTGGACTTGATGATGTTCACATTAATCTTATGGGAATAAATGATAATGATTCTATTTTTCTTACCCAAGAAGAACATGATATTTTCCTTCCGTCACAAACTAAAGTTGATGAGGAAGAATCAGAACAACAAGATTTTGAAAATGCAATAATGATAGTTTATAGACAATATAACTTGAGAAGTAAGAAGTCCAATGATAATCCAACCAAGAAAGATTCTAACTTTAAAAAGACAACATATACACCTGCCAAGAAAGTTCCTGATAGCCCCCAAAAGAAAAAATCAGAGGTCCCAACCAAAAGAATATCTAACTCTATATCAAAAACAACTCAAACTGATGTTCCCTCCACCAGTAAGCCCAAAGATATTTCACAAAAAAATGTTGTTGAGAAATCACATCTCCTTAATCAAAATAAAACTCCAACCTCATTCAGTCTAGAAAGTGAATTGGCAAAACTCAAGATACCTATTCCCCTAACAGAGCTAATGAACAAGAATGCTTACAGATCACAAGTGATCAAATCCCTGAACCTAGAGCCAGGAATGGGTATAGACACAGTAAACATTGTTGATGATCAACCAGAGTTATTGTTTGGGCCTGAAGTTGATGGAAAATCTGAAACTGGTGTTGTCCCACCTTTTTACATCAGCTTAAATATTCATGATAAGACTTTGCACAATGCCATGCTAGATTCTGGTGCTTCTCACAACCTTATGAATAAGGTTGTTATGGAGAAATTAGGACTTGATATCACTAGACCTTACAAGGATTTTTATTATTTTGATTCAAGTAAAGTAAAATGCATAGGTCTTATCAAAGACTTGTGTATTACTTTGGCACAAATCCCAACCAAAATCATGGTAATGGACATAGTTGTTGCAGGCATACCTCCTAAGTATGGCATGTTATTGTCTCACTCATGGGGAGCCAAATTACAGGGTACTCTAATACTGGACATGTCTTATGCCACCATCTCATTATTTGGTCAACATAGGAGATTATATAGGGAGACACTCATGAAATAAATGGTCAATAGTCAAGATAAACCACATAATTACCCCTTATATTCTGCTTATTCTAACCTTTACTATTTTATTTTATACAATGATGGAGACATGGAGAGACAAATTGAAAATTTGGAGGATGATGTTTATAACTTGAAGGAAAACAAAATAGCCCCTGAAGAAGACAAAACAATGATGGTACAATCTGATGAACCAACAGAACCTTTGTGGAGTTTAGACTTTGATGGTGTTGTCAGTAAGGAAGGATTAGGAGCTGGAGTGTGGGTTTCAAATCCAAAAACAAGATATATAGAAAGCCATTCCCATAAGTTGAATTTTCAGTGTACCAACAATATATCTGAGTATGAAGCCTTAATGCTAGGTTTGCAATTGTTAAAAAGGCTTGGTGATAAGAGAATTTCAATAAGGGGTGATTATGAATTCATAATAAAACAGATCAAAGGTGAGTACTCTGCTAAACACCCGATACTGAGAGCATACATAAATGTTGTTCTACATTTCTTCCAGTGCTTTAATGAATATGATTTGCAGGCCATTCCTAGAGACCAAAACATACTTGTTGATGGCCTGGCTACCTCAGCAACTACTTTTAAGATATCATTTCATCAAAATCACCAGTATACAATTGAGGTGAAGTTTAGACCTACTGTCCCAGACAATATCAGGTATTGGCAAGTTTTTGGAAATGATGAACATAATGAAATTTTTTTGCAATCCAAGAATGAGTTCGAATGTGAAAATATTGATGTAGATAGTGATGATGAAAAAGAAAGTGTAAATAAGATAGATTTAGAAGAAATAAATAAAAAAACAAGTGGATTTGAATTTTTTGCAATTAAAGGATATTATATTTCCTAGAGGATTAGTCCCATTGGAAGAATTGTTTGATTTTGATGATATAGCTAAAAAAACAAAAAATGAACCTACTGGAAAAGAAGTTGAGGATTGTAACATAGGAACTAAAAAAGAACCAAATATGGTTAAACTGTCAAAATATTTACCTCCTGCTCAAAAACATAAATACATAGAGTTGTTCAAAGAGTTTATAGATGTTTTAGCATGGAGCTATGAAGATCTAAAATCTTATGATACTAGCATTATACAACACAAAATTCCCATAAAAGAAGATCAGAATCCTTTCAAACTAAAACTTAGGAGAATCAACCCAAAGTTGATGCCTCCAATTGAAAAGGAAATAAAAAAGATGTATGATGCTAAAATCATTGTCCCATTAAGATTTTCTAAATGGGTGTCCAATTTAGTTCCAACCAGAAAGAAGAGTGGAGAAATAGGACTATGTATTGATTTCAGAAACCTCAATAAAGTATCTCTTAAAGACAATTATCCCTTGCCCAAAATGGACCATATTTTGCAGAAGGTAGTTGGATCCAATAGAATTTCTCTATTAGATGGTTTTTCTGGTTAAAACTAAGTTTTATAGTCCACCCTGATGATCAAGAGAAAGAAACATTTACTACACCTTGGGGCACTTTCATGTATGTGAAAATGCCTTTTGGTTTAATGAATGTTGGGGCCACATTTCTGAGAGCAATGGATATTGATTTTGTGGATGAACTTGGAATATTCATTATAATATACCTGGATGACATAACTATTTTTTCAAAAATAGATGAATAACCCTTACTCCACCTTAGAAGAGTTTTTGAGAAATGCATAATTTCACTTAATCCAAAGAAAACATTGTTTGGTCTAGAAGAAGGTAAATTGTTAGGACACATCATATGCAAAGATGGAATTAAAATAGATCCTAGCAGAATTGAAGCCATTCAAAAAATAGATCATCCCAAAAACATAAAAGAATTACAGTCTTTCATAGGAAAATAAACTTTCTAAGAAGATTTATCCCTAACTTGGTAGAACTTCTCAGAAACATAACAAATATGTTGAAAAAGACACAAAAACAAAATGGACCATAGAAACAAAAAATTCCTTTGATTAGGTGAAACAATCTTTGACACAAGCCCCTGTGCTTATCAACCCTGATTATACACACGATTTCCTCCTATTCTCTTTTGTCTCTAAGCATACCATTGCAACAATTATTTTTTAGAAGAACATTGAAGGCCATGAACATCCTATTGCTTTCTTTAGTAAATACTTGAGAGATTTTGCATTGAATTATAACATCATGGAAAAAAAAAAAAATCTTTGGTGAAAGCAATTAAAGATTTCAGAGTATATATTCTCCACTCACACATTGTTGCTTATGTCCTAAATTATGTGGTGAAAGATATTCTGACCCAAGATAGTCCAGATGGAAGAAGCGGTAAATGGATTGTTGTGATCCTTGAGTATGATATTGAGATCAAACCAACCAAGCTTATCAACGGTCAAGAATTAGTCAAATTGATGGTTGGGTCCAACTTTCATGCTTTCGATATTAATTTTCTAGTTGTAGTTGATGAACAAGAATAGCAGGTGACTCCACAAGTTAAAGAGGTTTTCTCAAACTCTCCCTGGTATGCAGACCTTATTTTTGTGTTACATCATCTACAAGATCCTCTTGGTTTAACTAAAACTAAAGCTGGATTTTTTAAACTCAAAGCTTTGAAGTATTGTATTTTAAATGACAAGTTGTATTGGAAAGATGATGGAGGGATTCTACTAAATTGTTTGTCAAAAGATGATACAGATAAAGCTTTGCAAGAATTCCATGAAGGAGACTATGGTGGACATTTGAATTGGAAGACCACTGCTAATACACTTCTAAGAGATGGTTTCTACTAGCCAAATTTATTTGCAGATGTCCACAAGAAAGTGACCTCGTTTTATAAATGTTAGATCTTTGAAGGAAAAAGGAAACTTCTGCCTTTACCCTTGAAACCAATTTCAATTGAATCTCCATTTAAACAACAGGGTTTGGATTTCATTGGACAAATCCATCCACCATCATCAGACCAACACAAGTGGATTCTCACAACCACTGATTATTTCACCAAGTGGATTGAAGCTCTACCCACCAGGAAAACCACTGATGTTGTGATCATTAAGTTTTTGGAAACTAACATTCTTTCTAGATTTGGATGTCCCAGGAAAATTATCACTGACATTGCAACAACATTCAAATAAAAGAAGATGATAGAGTTATGCAGAAAATATCATATCACCTTAGGACACTCTACTTCCTATTACCCTCAGGGAATGGATTAGCAGAGTCATCAAACAAGAGTATGGTCAACATCATCAAGAAGTTGTTGCAGGACAACAAACAATCATGGCACAATAAGTTGGTAAATGCACTATGGGAAGACAAACTTACTACAAAGAGGTCAATTGGTATGTCCCCATACCAGTTAGTCTATGGAATGGATGTTGTCTTTCATACTTCTTTAGGTGTCCCTGTCATGAAATTACTACAGGAATTACAGGTAGAAACAAATGACATCCAAAGAATAATTAATCAGACTATACAGATGCAAAATTCCAGAGAAGAGGTCTACAACCAAACTAAGGTGATTCAAGAAAATATCAAGAAAATTTATGACATAAGTACCAAGGCTGATGACTTCCAAATAGGAGACAAAGTACTGAAATGGGACTCAATGAATGAAGAAAAGGGAAAACATGGAAAATTTGAGAATTTATGGAAAGATCCATTCACAATACATGCCTAAAGAGGAAGTAATTCTTTTTTGATCAAGGATATGGATGGAGCAGACTTGCCAGCAGGACCTGTCAATGGCGGAATGCTCAAGCACTATGTTTCATAGGAATGGAATTTTTTCTCACTCACTTCATTGTAAATACCATTGTACTTTTGCTATCATGTGTGGATGACTTGTAACAATGGTTGAAGCCCGAAGAGAAGGCCCTAAGCCGTTGATCAGTGTCACTAGATTTACATTTACAATAAAGCTAATCATAATGCAGAAAAGTACTGGAGAAGATAATTCAAGGCAATAGGTAGCTGGTTCTTGGCAGCTCACAAGGAGAGCACCATCCCCAAGTGGAGCCACTATTATAAGCCTATATTTCATAGTATCACCTGGTGATTGAAATTTCTTCCTCTAATCATATTTCATTGTAAATAATATTTATTGTGCAAATGATTTAAAAAAAGAAAAGAAAAACAAAAATAAAAAGAAAAAGAAAAAGAAAAGAAAAAGAAAAAGAAATGAAAAGAAAAAGAAAAAAAAAAGGATAAAAACAGAAAAAATGAAAAGAGGGTATAAAAAATAATAAAAGACAAAACAAAAAAAGAGAAAATATAAAACCCCACGAAAAATAAATTTAGTTTGAATCATACTGTATAATCATGATCAATTTTTTTTAATTTATGTTGATAGGTTAGAGAATATGTTTGGTCAAACAGTTTAATCGTGGCCAAATTAGATAGGTTAGTGAAAAAATTTGGTCAAACAATTTAATGTTGACCAAATTAGTTAGGTTAGTGTAATAATTAATCCAACAGTCTAAGCTGGATTAATATGTTAGATGCCTAGGTTAGTTGATAGGTTAGTGTTTTTTATTTCAATAAAAGTTGAAAGGGAATTGTCAAAACACCCTTTGTTTGACTAAATTTGGGTATTTTTACCTTAGAAAAATAAGACCATGGTGTGAAATTGGAAAAGGTAACCTTAGCACTACCCATTGTATATTTTTATCCTAAGTTTCTAATGGATAAGACTTTTTTTCATATAGTGACTAATTTTCGCACAAGTTGTCAGCAACGACATCCATCAGTGCCTAGATCGACAGTCCTCAGTGCATTTTGGACCCCCCCAAGATTTAT
>ML812534.1:153104-180487 GCA_009831015.1 Picea engelmannii
CTCAAATCCACTTACCATATACACCCCCCTCCAAAATCCTACCAAACCACCACCCAATACCACTCACCTCACTCCACCATCATACCCTACTCCCACCTACCATATGTCATATCCTACATATCCGTTACCCAATAAAATCACTCCCTATGACCGTTAACCACCCCGCACAAGAAAATACACATCTATGATGCTGTAAAACCACGTTTCATCACCTTGCAACACCATTTTCCGATGCAGATACTGTGGACACCGTGCCAAACAAACTGTCAAGCCAACTGCCACAATTGCTCACCATCAACAGGCACAATTTTTCCCAGGTAATCATAGTTTCGCCATTACTCTACCTTTAAGATCTATCAATCATGGCTCCCAAGTCCAAGTCTTCTGATACGTCTGAGAACCTGATCCTCCCCCCATCTGTCGAACTTGACCATATACCCCTAGCAGATAAGGGTTATAAAATCACAGAGTCGAGGTGAAAATTTGACTTCTTCAAATTGCACGCCTAGCTAAAGGACGTCTTCTTGGACTAGAGTGATGAAATTGGACTCTAGGAGTCCAATTTACCTATGTTCCCCCAAACTTACCATTTCCCTGAATTCTCCCTTGAATGCCAAGCTTGTTATTCGCCTGGCGAAAGGGCCATTGTTTCCTCCTCTGGTGAAACCCTGTTTACAATTACCTCTGAATCCATTGACCATATGCCGCAAATCCCAAGAAGTGACTCTGTCCCTTTTTTCATTGAATCCCTAAACAACATGTACCAGAAGCTCACCTTCCCTCAAAGGGCCCAGATTTTTGAGATTTTTCTACTAGAAGACACCCAATTTCCCAAGAAAAACCCCCCTTATTCATCCTCCATCTTCTTTGTCAGGGCCAACAAAATCATTTACATTCTTTGTTACCTGTTAGGTTATTTATTAAATCAATGGGTAGATGAGCCTATTTTAAATTTTCTATCTATATTTTCCACAGAAGAAGGAGCCACAATTAAATTCAATTTCAGTCAGTTTCTGGTTGATAACATACATGATCATATTTTTAGGTTTTCAATAGAAGGAATGTCCATATATTCATCAGTCCTAGTGTATATGTTCTTGTTTTTTCAATTAGACAGGTTTCCATGTGCATTTCAGAAATTGAACCAGGAAGGAAACCCACAGTCAGTGACCTCATGGACCTCACTGGTGAGGAAATATTTAACAAAATTCAGCTTCAAGGACTTCATAGACCAGTTCTATCATCCATTTTTTTTCATGCTGAACAACAACACAGAGTCAAGGATCAATGAAGAAATTCAGAGAATCCTTCACCTCTCAGATCTAGCTAAGACAAGGGATTGGTATTTATACCAAAACCACACAGAGATAAGAGTGTATGGATGCGAGCTGCCACGTTACATATTGCCCAAATACCTCCCTATGAGGATATTTGCACTAGACTACATAAGACATATGGTGAATTCAGATGACATCCATTTTGTTGCAGTCAAGAAGAAACAACAACTCAGAATCAAGACTCAAATTGGCCCTTTCATCTTCAACAACATATCAACAGGAGAAGAGGTGGATAACCTCTTGAAATAGATGAGTTTTACTCATAGTTCCACTTGGGTTTATGACCCATTTGGAGTCATCTAAAAGTTCATAGTCAAACAAAGGAGAACTCCTTATTCTCACACACAAAAGCCATAAGTGGAGAAGTATATGAACCAGACATAATGGCCCAAAAACACATTGATAGAAACAGAGGAACAAGCTTCCCCTGTCACTACCTCACATACCAGCACACCTCAAAAGAAAACATATAAAAGAGAAATAAAGGAGTTTTCTCCTTCAGTCATAGAGGTATCCTCAGAGGACTTCCAAGTTTATAGAAACATGGCCAAGATCAGTCATGCACCAGACCTGCTCAAGGAAGGAGAAATGTAGTCCACCATGGTCATGGAGGGAGCACAGTCTTCAGCCTATTCAGACAGTCAGTTCATAGTGTCCACATCATCATCTAAAAAAAAAATAGACACTACCCTGTCAGCTAAATCAACTCATGAGAAAATAGAGTCAAATATTTTTGACAAGTACACAAATATCAAACAAAGAAATGAGCTCCTCAAAAACAACACATATGCTCAGTTCTAAAAGCAGACCTCCATTGCTCAACACATGCTGCTATCATCATTTGATACAGAGAGAGGAAGAATGCAAATGACATTCTTACAAGCACAAGTTCCCCATTCTAAGACAACTCCAGACTATAAGAAGACTTCCTTTGATTTTTATGTGAAGGATGTCCATCCAGTGGACCAGATGGTTTTGCATAGGAAGACAAGAGATATGATATTCTCTACCTTGACCAACACCTCATTGCTTCAAAATTGTAGGTGTCCCTGAACAACATTTAATCCCAATTGAAGCTAGAGAAAATATCTTCTTTGGCCAAGGACAAAAAAATCAAATCACTAGAAGAATTGGTGTTGAAGATTGGGTATGACCCAACAAATGTCAAGGGAGCAACATAAATGTTGAAGAAACATAATGCTGATATAACATCTCTGAGAAAACAACTAAAGCTTCCAACTACAGAAGATTCACAAGCCAAAGAGGTGGATGAGACTGAAGGCCACAAAGAAGAAATGTTGAAGCTTATCATGGAACATAATGCAAATATAAGATAAATGGAAGCAGAAATGGATAAATTAATAAAGGAAAAGGATCAGAGTGTGCAGATGGCCATGATCCCACTGGAGGCAGTCCCTCTGACAGGATTTAGAACAACAAAAGCATCCACATCAACAAAAAATCCATCAATATTCCCAATACAAGTTTCATATGCATCTGAGAAACTTGTAAAGTCCATGGAATACATGTCCATCCAAGGTGAAGAGATAAGAAAACTGCAGGAAGAGGAAAAGAACTTGCAGGAGTTGAAGTCTATTTTCCAAGCCAGTCACCAGGTAGGAATGCATAAGTCTCAAAGGTGTACCTTAGGGGTTCAAGAAGTGGAATATTTGGGGCATATTATATATCATGAGGATGTCAAGGTGGACCCTAAGAAAATTAAAGCTACAGTGGAATCGTGAGTTCCCAAAACCATTTACTTGAAACTTTGGATCATTATATATAAAGTGATTGAGAAGTTTGGTTAATTATTGGTGAATGAAATTGTGGGTATGTCCAATATCAATCAACATTGCTACCTTTTGTTACTTGATATATCCCTCTACCTTGAGATTTTGGGGAGTGCTAATGGAAACAAAAGCATGACAAGATATAGTGGGAATACTTTCCTTTGGTTTTAGAGCTTGAGAATGTTCCAATTCTTGTTCTTTTTGTTGTTGGGTGTAGAATAACCCATTTATTGTGAAATGATGAATTTTAGTAAATCAAGGTTTAGAGGGTGATGAAGGTCAATGATGTCAACCAAACCCCTTGCCTAATGATCAATGTTGATTGTGTCAATCTATTCCCCACTTATAAATAAAGGCGAATGTGTTATTATAGCGATAAAAGTTTTCTCAGATGTATCAATGTTGTCGTTCATACAAGGGGATCATTATATGTAAGGGCCTAAGATGATATCGGGGAAGGACATAGGATTTCCATGGATAATGTAAGCATTGTAGATGATTTCACTATAATAAGATAAGTAATATGCCTTTTCTCTATGGGTTTTCCTCCCACCATGTGGGTTGTTTCCAATGTAATATTAGTGTATTATGATTTGATTGAATTGTGACTATCTAACTATACATGTATTTAGATTGCATTTATGTAGTTTTTTTATAGTTGGATATGAAATTTGTGAATTATTTGAATATCCTAGTAAATAACTAGATTATGTTCAAGTTAAGGTGGAACCGTATTTTGATTCAACATGTGGGGGGTATTCTAATTAAACTAGACAAAGCTCTTATGATGGGGAAACAAAACTCCAAAACATAGCCAATGAATAATCCACTTCAAGGGGGAAACCTTCTTTTACAATATATGCAATGCAAAAGACAAGATGAGGTACTCATAAACTAGGTCTCATATTATATATATGGGAGACCAAGGGTCCAATTACAATTAAAAGGTCTAGCCAACAATGATAATATAACAATAGAAATGGAAAAAATCAATATGCAGGGCTTTACATGGGGCCTTATGCTTATCATGGGGATTTTTATATGGGGATTAACATACCCCTCCCCTTCAAACAAGTGTTTCCCTCAACGTTACCTCAACACTTTATTAACTACAAATGTTTATTCATGAAGAATTCATCTTCCCATGTTGCTTCTTCTATTGGCGGGTTCTTCCACTTGATGAGGTACTCAATAATTGCTTAATCTCACAGTTGTTTAACTCTTGTTTCAAGGATTGTCTCTGGTTCTAGTATTATTTTCCCTTCTTCATTGATCTTTGGTAAAATAGTTTGAACTAGGATCTTGTCATCAATTGCCTTTTTTAAGCAAGAAGCATGGAAGACTGGATGTACATGCGAAGATGGAGGTAACTCCAATTTGTAATACATACTTTCAATCCTCTACAACACCTTATAGGGACCATAATACTTGGGTCCTAGTTTATTGTCCTTCTATTTTTACTTGAGGGACATATGTTTCTATGGTTGTAGCCTCAGAAATACCTGATCCCCCACTTCAAATCCCCTTTTGTTGTGATGCTGATATTATTATTTTTTCATCCTATTTTGTGTTGTAACTAAGTTGTCCTTCAATAATTTGAGAACCTCTTGTTGGTTCTCTATGTGGTCCTCCACTGCTTGAACCTTATATTTCCCTTTTAAGGGTGATTCCATGGATGCAGGATGATATCCATAAAGTTCCATATATGGGGACATTTTTTATGATGTATGGAAGAATGTGTTGTACCACCATTCTGCCAAGGGAAACCACTTGAGCCATTGTGTTTATTTATCAAATGAAAATAAATGAAGATACCCTTATAGATATTTATTCACAATCTCAGTTTTCCCATTAGATTGAGGATGGTAGGAGGAGCTTTGAGCCAAATGAGTACCCAAACAAGAAAATAATTCATTCCAAACATTTTTAGTGAAAATTGGATCTCTGTCACTTACAAAGATCTTAGGGATTCCATGTAGTTTTTGAATTGTTTCCATGAATGATGTGGCTACTGCACTTAGTTTAAAAGGATGAGAAAGTGAGAAAAAATGAGCATAATTTGTGAATCAATCCACTTCTACCATGATGCCATTATTTCCTTCAGACTTGGGTATGCCTATGATAAAATCCATTGAAACCTCTTCCCAACATTGACTTGGTATAATTAATGGTTGTAGGAGAGATGGGGTCTTGATTATATCTCCCTTATTATGTTGGAAAACCAAACATTCAACCACAAAAATTTTGAACATCAGTTTTAAGACCTTAGAAAAACTTTTTCTTGATCTTGTGATAAGTTTTCAAGTACCCTGAATATCCTCCCATAGGATAAGTGTGCAATTCCAAAAGGACCTTCTGTTTGAGTTGGGAATTATTAAATAAATATAAGAGATCTTTATACCACAACAAATCATTCTTCCACACAAATTTATCTAATGTACTCGAGTCCTCTTTAGTTGTTGAATGATCTTTCTTACATTTTTATCTTTCTTCCATTATATGCTTGCTTATTCCACCCAATCATATTTTGGAATGGACATAGCACATAGTAACCCCTATGCATCTTCTTCTTTCTTTGAAAATGCATCTACAACCATATTTTGTTTTTATTTTTTGTAGATAATTTAAAAGTTATAAACTAGCATCTTTGTAACCCATGTTTGTTTCTCTTCTAAAGATAATCCTTGTTCCAAGAAGTAATTAAAACTATCATGATCTATTTTTACCCTAAAGTGTCTTCCTATTAGGTAAGGGCATCATTTATTAACTACATGTAATATGGATAGCATTTCCTTTTCATAAATAGGTTTGAGTAAGTTATTTCATTTAAGTTGGCTATTCTAAAAGGAAAAGGGCCTTACTTCTTGCATTAAAGTTGCACCAGTGTCATGTTCTAAGGCATCACATTCCACAATAAAGGTTTTTGTGGAGTCAGGCATGGCTAGGACAAGAGTTATACACATAGCCTCCTTAATATTTTCAAAATATTTGGTTGCTTATTTAGTCCAAGAAAATGCCTCCTTTTTTAATAATGTCGTTAGAGGTGATTATATTGAACCATAATTCTTGAAAAACTTGCGGTAATTTCTTATCAATCCTAATAATCCTCTAAGATTCTTCAAGTTTTTTGGAATTCTCCATTCCGTCGCAGATTTAATTTTGTTAGGATCCACTTTGACACCTTCACAAGATACAATATGATCTAGATATTCCACTTCTTGAAACCCAAAGGAACACTTGAAGGATTTACATATAGTTGTTTATCTTTTGGTAGTTTTAACACCATGTCAACATATTGTACATGTTCTTCCCACAATTTGTTGTAGATTAGTATATCACCAAAAAATAATAACACAAATTTTTTGAGTAAGGGTTTGAAAATAGAATTTGTCAATATTTGAAATTTTGAAGGTGCATTGGTAAGGACAAATGGAATCACCAAAAATTCACAATGACCTTCACATGTTATAAAGGTTGTTTTGGGAATGTCTTCTTGCCACATTCTTATTTGATGATATCCCGAGCGAAGATCCAACTTAGTAAAAACAAATTCTCCTTACAAATCATCTAATAATTCATCAATGCCAAGAATGGGAAACTTATATTTAATATTCATTTTTTTGAGTTGTATATAATATCGACACATACTCCATGAACCATCATTTTTTGTAACCATCACCATTGGTGAAGAGAATTCACTTTGTCTAGGTTGAATGATGTTGGTCTCTAACATTTATTGAATAATATGCTCAATCTCTCTCTTTTGTGCATATGGGTACCTGTAAGGCCTAACGTTAGGTGGCATGCTTCATGTTTATAAATTAATAGCATGGTCATGATCTTGATTAGGTGGAAGACCCTTAGGAATCTCTTCAAATACCTTGGAATTATTGTTGATAACTTTTTGGAGATCCACTAGAATAGAAGTTCTATATGTTTGAAAATCTAGTGAGCACAATTGTCCAAGTACACCATGGTGTCCCTTTTCGAGTAATTGTGTCATGATGTTAGAGATTATCACCTTTACAGGGATTCCCTTGGACACCTCTGAGTTCAATTTACCTTCCTTTTGAGAATAATATCGTGAAAAATTCTTGAAAATTAAGGGCCACTTTTCCCAATGATTGTAACCTTTGGGATCATAATACAACATTAGCACCACCCATTTGGATTGGTATCATGGGACTATCTAATAAATATTCCCCCATAGTGATCTTAATACTATGGAACTTATCGTCTAAAAAAATGGACCTCTAAAATATAAAACATTATCCTCTAAAATGTTTTATACGTTAAGACTTAGTTTTTAGAAATGTTGAACGTGCTCTATAGTTGGACCTCTTTGTCAAAGAATTATCAATTGACTAAAGAATGTGTTTATTTTAATTTCCTCATAATGTGCTATCAGGTCGTCCATAAAAATGGACCAAGGGATAATAGAATCATTTTTTTCTTTCACAAAGCCATTCATAAAAAAAAAAAATGATCATTTTCTAAATACAAGGATGCAAGAATTACTTTTTGTAAGGTTGGAACTTGGTGTATATCAAAGAATTGCTCCATTTGGAATATCAATGTTATAGGATATTTACCAAAAAACTTCCTCATAACATTCTTGGGAATTAATTGGTTCATTGGTGTCGAGTGGAAGCCACAATGATGTGGATTTGGAAGTGATGAATAATCATGATTTTGGGACTCAATATTTATTTCCTCCACATTTACATGATTTCATTGTGTCTTGATATCTCCTTGAGAGAATATCTCATGTAGGGTACATAACAAGATGTTTGACATGGGATTTTTCAATTCTTCCATCTTTGTATCGATTTTCTTTTCCATTTGTACCCTATTTTCATCCATCTTATTTTCCATCTATTTCATTTGTACCATATTTTCATCAATCTTCTTCTCCATCTATTCCATTTGTACCATATTTTCATTCATATTATTTTTCATATGTTCCCTACTTTCATCCATATTATTTTCCATCAAATCATTACTTTTTATCGACTTAACACTCAATTCATTAAATTGGTTCTCCAATTTGGATAGCTCATGGAAAATGTCTTCTCTTTCTTCCTGAGTCATGGCTAAGCTTTCTCGAGGTTTAGTTCGTGAAGTAATTTTTAGAGAACTCTTTGGAGCCACGTGGAACAAAAATAATAATATTCCTATTTTGTATATTTATCAAAAATTTTGAATCACCAAAAACAAATCTTTCAATCATAAGTTAATCCAGTTGTAAGTTGTGTACCTTTAAAACCCTAATTTTGATATTTTCTTGGCGGCTGACCTTTGTCCAAATGTAATTATGCAATTTTGGCCCTTATGAGTTTGAAATTTTTATATTTAGTGATATGATGTTTATTCTCTTCAATTGCAGAAGTTTGATCAAAATTTTCTGAGCCAAGTGAAAGTTATGGTAACTTTCCCAAAATTTGTTGATTCTTGACCCTTCCATGATCCGTCAGGATTTTTCGAATGACTTATGGTTGAGTTTTTATTTGCATGCGTTAATTAACCATTGAGAAACTTAGTGAAAGAAGGAGAAAAGAAAAGGAATTATATAATCATATACATATATGCAGATCTGAAAATGAAAGAATAAACAACAAACCATAACACGCAGATTGATAACGGAGTTTGACACAACTTTGCCTACGTCTCTGGGCCTTTTCTCTGTGAGGGAGGCTTCTCTATTTCTGTTCGAAAACTCAATAGTACATCATTGCAATGCTGAATGGCTACAAGACTGATCTGGTCATGTTCGCCCAGATCTCTAGAACCATGCACAAAAAATGGCACGCGAAACGGACGTCCGGAGCTCTCAAAAAATGATCCGACAACGTCTCCTCCTCAACAACTTCTCTGCCTCAAACTGGCTTTGGCTTGGCTTCTCCTCAGCATCTCTGCTCTGAATCCTCTCAAAATCTGTCCCCATGGCCTCAAAATGGCCTTGGTTAAATATTTGGGAAGTTGGTGATCCATCTCCAACTTCCTCCACAAATTTAGGCTCTAAAATGCCCAATAACTCCCAAAAATGAGTTAATTACATTAAAAAGGAGTTAAACATTAATTAAAACCAAAAGTGGTTAGAAAAACCCACTTTATAACCATAAAATAGTTAAAATTGGGCTTAGCCCCCTCCAGCCACGCACGCGCTCCTTTAGCAAGGTCATATGACACCATATGGCCTAGCGCTAGCCCTATGGGCTAAGCGCTGGCCCTTTTAAATCGGCGCTAGCACCTAGTTACGTGGGCGCTATCATAGGACCCCGCGCATGTTGTAACTGTCCATTGTATAGCCCCCATGCCGGTTTAAACCCCCCGCAGTATGGTCACATGTCAATGGAACCGTGGGTTATATATATGTTCAAACCTTTTAAAACAAAACACGCACGCATATAGTTCACTCTATGGTTATATGCAAACGCAATGGAACCGCGGGTCGGGGCTAAGCCCCGACCCGACCCCCCGCTACATACCTTATCACATAAACTTAAATGTATTATCGCTCGAATACATAAAAAGTCCCAATACATGGCGTAGTGGTCACGGAAACCTTGTTAAATCTCTGGCAAAGAGGAGAGGTCGTCGGTTCGAATCCGGTCGACTCCAAAAAACTTTTGAAACCAAAACCAAATAGACAAATACCGGGGTGCCACGTGGCAGCCCGTGATTGGGCCACGTGGCACCTCTACATCCAACCAATGAATGCCACATGTCACAATATGATTCGCCCACATCATCTGCCATGCGTTGTTTCCGTACGTTGTTGACGTCATCTGCATGTATGCTGCTAACGTCATCCCGTGCCACGTGTCACCCTTCCAGTGGTGACATGTGTCACCTCCGGATTGGTCCAGCCGTATGCCCAAAATGCCAAATCTGCCTGACATGTGTCATCATCTGGAGCCGCCATGTGTCCTGTATGGACCTGCCACGTGTTATGTATGGACCTGCCACGTGTCCTATACGGACTTGCCACGTCAGCGTCCATACGGACTGCCCAGTCAGCAAATTTTTGCCTGTTTGACTTTTAGGACAGAATGCGATATCTTCTCCATACGGACTCCATTTGACAAAGTAAATATACCACCGGAATTAGGAAGACGAGACGGACGCAATGGTGTTGGTTTCGTCAGATTCTGAGCACTTTCATTTTTGAGCATTTTTCAAGCCCTGACAGGCTTCTAAATCCGATTTCGGATCACGCCTCCCAACAATAAGACCTTTTGGTCCCCAAAAGATTACTGACCAATCAACAAGCTCGAGATAGGCCACCGACTTGCTCTTTGTCTCTGAAAAATGATTACATCAGGGGAAGCAAAATACACTGAAGTTGAGACATCCACTTCTGGCAGAACCAAGTGACTGCTTTCTTTCCTTCACGATGTTCCTCTTGCTTCGCTGGTAATCCTTCCTCCTTCGTGGGTACATGCAAAATCCTTTTTTCCTTCCTTGGATGAAGCTCCAGATTAAGCTTCCAACAGCTAGCCTTTTGATGTCCACTCTTGTTGCAAAACGTACAATGAGTTTTTGGCATCCAGACATGTTTACCCTTCTCCTTCTTCCGTTGTGGACTTGAGCCTTTACGTCGTGTTTCCTTCCTGGTCGACATAGGCTTCCTGTACAAAGTTTGTCTCTTCCAACACTTGGAAACACAATGCTTAGGTGACTGACAATAAGTACACGGATAAAGATTCCACAAGTTCCGGTTTACTTGTTTATGCTTGTTATAATCAAAAGGATAATTAATAAAAACATGACCATTATACCTTCCATGCTGATCTTCACTTTTCTTTGGAGACGACTTGCATTCACTACTGCAACCCTGAAGTGATGCGCCATTTCCTTTTGTGAAGTGTTCTCACAATGTCTTAAGTTGGCCATTTGAAGCATCACTTGCTTTCGAAGTTTTGGAACCTCTCTTGGAAGACTCTCCAAGGTCCCCTTTGTCATATCCCAATCCTAAGTATCGAGGCCTTTCCTCAACCTCAATAGGATTTACAATGCCTTCACCTCGACGTCCAAGGCCCTTTCCTTTTTCATAACCCATCTTGGTTAATATTCTCAAACCTACACCTTTTGTGTGTTTTTCGAATTCACCAAAACCAACTTGATGAGTATGAGGAAAATTTGATGAGTAACCTTCGTTGCATACCTCAGATGTATTTTCTGAAACAGATGTAGAAGGCACTTCCTTCAATTCTTCTTTTCCTTTGTTGTTCTTTGAAGCTTTCACTTGAACCATTCTCTTTCGTTCCAAGTAGTCTTCATACAACACCTTCACCATCTCGTCCATGGAAAACACCGAATCTCTGAACTCCTTCTCATCTTGAGAAATTCCTCCTGTAGATACCATTTTCCTCCTTGAGATGTGTTCTTCCCTGGCTAACATGCAAAACTCAATTCCAAACGTCAACTAGCTCTGATACCACTTGATCCGTCAGAATTTTTCGAATGACTTATGGTTGAGTTTTTATTTGCATGCGTTAATTAACCATTGAGAAACTTAGCGAAAGCAGAAGAAAAGAAAAGGAATTATATAACCATATACATATATGCAGATCTGAAAATGAAAGCATAAACAGCAAACCATAACACGCAGATTCATAACGGAGTTCGGCACAACTTTGCCTACGTCTCCGGGCCTTTTCTCTGTGAGGGAGGCTTCTATATTTCTGTTCGAAAACTCAATAGTACATCATTGCAATGCCGAATGGCTACAAGATTGATCTGGTCATGTTCGCCTAGATCTCTAGAACCATGCACAAAAAACGGCACGCGAAACGGACGTCCGGAGCTCTCAGAAATGATCCGACAACGTCTCCTCCTCAACAACTTCTCTGCCTCAAACTGGCTTTGGCTTGGCTTCTCCTCGACATCTCTTCTCTGAATCCTCTCAAAAGTTGTCCCCATGGCCTCAAAATGGCCTTGGTTAAATAGTTGGGAAGTTGGTTATCCATCTCCAACTTCCTCCACGAATTTAGGCTCTAAAATGCCCAATAACTCCCAAAAATGAGTTAACTACATTAAAAAGGAGTTAAACATTAATTAAAACCAAAAGTGGTTAGAAAACCCCACTTTATAACCATAAAATAGTTAAAATTGGGCTTAGCCCCCTCCAGCCACGCGCGCGCTCCTTTAGCAAGGTCATATGACACCATATGGCCTAGCGCTAGCCCTACGGTCTAAGCGCTGGCCCTTTTAAATCGGCGCTAGCACCTGGTTACGTGGACGCTATCATATGACCCCGTGCATGTGGTAACTATCCATTGTATAGGCCCCGCGCCGGTTTAAACCCCCCGCAGTATGGTCACATGTTAATGGAACCGCGGGTTATATATATGTTCAAACCTTTTAAAACAAAACGCGCGCACATATAGTTCACTCTATGGTTATATGCAAATGCAATGGAACCGTAGGTCGGCGCTAAGCCCCGGCCCGACCCCCCGCTACATAACTTATCACATAAAATTAAATGTATTATCGCTCGAATACATAACAAGTCCCAATACATGGCGTAGTGGTCACGGAAACCTTGTTAAATCTCTGGCAAAGAGGAGAGGTGGTCGGTTCGAATCCGGTCGACTCCAAAAAAAAATTGAAACCAAAACCAAATAGACAAATACCGGGGTGCCACGTGGCAGCCCGTGATTGGGCCCCATGGCACCTCTACATCCAACCAATGAATGCCACGTGTCACAATATGATTCGCCCACATCATCTGCCACGCGTCGTTTCCGTACGCTGCTGACATCATCCGCACGTATGCTGCTGACGTCATATCGTGCCACGTGTCACCCTTCCAGTGGTGACATGTGTCACCTCCGGATTGGTCCATCCGTACGCCCAAAATGCCAAATCTGCCTGACACGTGTCATCATCTGGAGCCACCGCGTGTCCTATACGGACCTGCCACGTGTTCTGTATGGACCTGCCACGTGTCCTGTATGAAATTTCCACGTCAGTGTCCGTACGAACTGTACGGACTGCCTAGTCAACAAATTTTTGCATGTTTGACTTTTAGGACAGAATGCGGTATCTTCTCCATACGGACTCCGTTTGACAAAGTAAATATACCACCGGAATCAGGAAGATGAGAAGAACGCAATGGTGTTGGTTTCGTCGGATTCTGGGCACTTTAATTTTTGAGCATTTTTCAAGCCCTGACGGGCTTCTGAATCCGATTTCGGATCATTCTATGATAGATACTTGCATGGAATGTCACTTGTCCGAAATTTCAGATATGCTTCTGAAATTTTTACCTAAAATACCATGACATTCAATATTTCCACATAAAATAGTGGAACTCAATTTAGACTTTCCAAACTTTAGATATGACACTTTTACCAATAACACCTATTTGAGACTAGTTTTAGGACTAATCAAATGACCTTAATTTACATATCCTTTATATCATAAAGTAAAGAGATCCAAAACCTAAAAAAATTACCACAAGTTCTTAGCTATGCTTCCTCAATATTATGAGAGTTTAACAATCTAAAACCTTTCATAAAAAATTTATAGCAAAAATTTCAAGATGAATTGTTTGAAACTGATTTCAGGACTAGTCAAAAAGACTAACTTCCACACAATATATCTCAGAAATTATAATGAACCAATATATGGAATTTTTACACAAAGTAATTCTATATTTTTCGTAGGATGCTAAAAATTTCATACCGAAACTTTGTTGAAAAACATTTCTAGCCAAAATTCCAAGATGACTCGTTTGAAACTTATTTCAGGACTAGTCACAAACCCTAACTTCTACAGGATGTAAATCAACAATTATAATTAAACCATACCTATTTTTTTTTTCAAAAGTACTTTGACATGTCTCCTCAAAATACTCCAAATTCCATTGTTTGAAGTGTCCTCCAAAAATTGTTATAGAAACAATTCCAAGATGCCTCGATTGAAGGAGAAAAACCTTAGGATCATATGCTTTGATACCAAATGTTATGAACCAAACTAAAAAAATAGCTAATGAATAATCCACTTTGATGGGTAAACCTCCTTTTAAAATATGTGAAATGCACAAGACAAGATGTGATACTCCCAAACTAGGCCTCCTCGGTATAAGTAGGAGATCGAGTGCCCAATTACAATTAAATGTTCTAGCCATTAATGCTAATATAACAATATAAATACAACACAATTTCAATATCTAGGGATTGGCATGGGGATTTGTCTAGGAGCTTAACAAAATTGTGACTATCTAACTATACATGTATTTAGATTGCATTTATGTAGTTTTTGTTATAGTTGGATATGACATTTGTGAATTTTTAATATCCTAGCAACTAGCTAGATTATGTTCAAGTTAAGGTGGAACCATATTTTGATTCAACATGTGGGGGGAATTCTGATTAAACTCGACAAAGCTCTTGTCATGGGGAAACCATACCATGAAAAGATAGGATCAAGTCAAAAATATTCCTAAGATTACAATCTTAAATACCTTTTTGGAATTAAATTTCACAATTTGTGACTTGTCCTATTATGAGACTTTTTTGCCACATCACATCTAGACATTTAATTGGTTATTAATCAGGGTTGGTGATTGAGGACATTCATGTTGCATTTGTGATGTAGTGATCAATTGATCACACTTTCCTACCTGAATGGAAATAAAACAAAAAAATATCATGATAAATACCACCAATCCTCTGTGGATTAGATCCATACCAATACTTTTTTTAGTAAAAAATTTCTAATTTTTCAAAATTTTAAATTAAAAAAACTAGGATAATTTTTTTTATATATCTTCATTAAAAATAATTTTTTTGTATTCTAACTTATGATTATAGTTTTACATGCATTTATAGTTTTTGCTTAAATAAAAAACCTTTCTATGAACACATGATAGTTTGTCTCAACATATTATCCAAATCTATGATCATGCAAATTATATTTTAGGGAATATTTGATACATCGAAATTTTTAGGTAATAGTGGTTACTCTCAAGAATGCCATCAATTTCTATTTAAAATTATGTAGATATTTGTATGAAAATATTTTTTTTAATATTTTAGTTATTATTTTATGTTGACTTATTTCAACATGTAGATGGTGACGGACTTTTCAATTACTTCCTAATTAGTTAGAAATAAACTGAAGAGTTGTGCATTTAATTATCAATCCGAGTTCGTATCTTACTTATGAACTGTCATGCATTGTATATGCAAGAGTAGTGTTGTTTTGGTAAAGGGTTGTAGTACTTTTAATGTCATAAATCAAGGATTCAACATATTTAATTAAGTCACCAAAATAAACTATTGTCTGAGTTGCAGAAAAACAAATGGCACGCTTGCACGAAAGAAAAGTCACACACTTGCAGAAATTAAATCACATTTGCATAAAGTAAATTACTCTTGTTGAATTGAAATTGAACTTGCAGAAAGTAAATCACACTTGCAGAATTGAAATCACACTTGCAGAAAGTAAATCATGCTTGCAAAATTGAAATCATACTTGTAGAAACTAAATCACACTTACAGAATTAGAAACAACACTTGCAAAAATTTAAATCGCACTTGCGGAATTGGAAATCACACTTGCAGAAATTAAATCTAAACTATGATCTACTAGTGACTTGCTCAAGTATTATGAAGATCATGTTTTGTTGTAACAATTACGTGTTCACACATTCAATGACGATCCAATATAATATCAATCCTAAAATACTGAAGATTAAAGCTATCAAAAATTAGAAAGCATCCAAAATAAGGTGCAGCTGCAAGTGGAGTTGCAACAATGTGAGTTGTAGCAACAAAGCTGCAACACAAAAGTAAGCACAACAACGCAAGTTCCAAAACAACATAAATTATAGTGATGCAAATTGTAGTAACTAGAGTTGTAGTAGCATCTGCGATTATAAACTCATAGAAATTGAATCAAATATGAATTCCAATTTAGAATCGTGGAACTCCCAACACCAAGAAATTAAACATTAACAACACACAAATTGTAATTGTTGTTCTACTAAATCTAGAATTGCAACAAAATGAGAAATGAAATAATTATTGAAGCAAATAAACATAATTGAAATAATACGATAATATACAAGAAGTACCTGACTAAGTAGGGGGGCCTACCCCCTTAGACAAGGAATTGAGATACCAAATCAGAATCACACGATCATCAACACATCAACACGCGAATAGGAGCAGGAAAAAAATTGTATAGCAGAAGTATGAAAAATACAATAACAACATAATGTGATTTCTATAATAATTATCCTCCCCTCTTCATCTTTGGTGAAGCTAATATTATTATACATTATGACTACTGTCTAAAATTATACAAAGGGACGGATGGAAAACCATGAGAATCAAGTTGTTCATCCGGTTACATTGATTTTTCCAAGTTTTAGTAAAGATCGGGCGTGTGATGACTTGGTAGGAAAACCAAATCCTCTTTTAGTCGTCTACTTTCCTCATGTAACCTTCCCATCTGAAGATCATTTCCTAACTTTTGGTTGTAGTGTTGACTACTGTGCTGGTGGATTTTGTACTCATAATTTCAACAACAATCTGTGCACTTGGAATTGCAGCAGTTGGATTGCGCTCAGAATCGCAACAACATAGAGGGATTGCAACCACTATGAGGAGTTGCAGCTACTGTATTAATCATGTATAGAAATATTAGTACATGAAAGTAGCAAGTTCCTTTAATAAATATGCAAGAATAGTGTATAAATGGCATATGGGGAAATATTCGTACCTTAATAATAAGTAAGACAAACTGGATAAGTAAAGTATCAAAAAGGAAGTGATCAATGGAAAATGGTAAGCAAAATGGTATTATACGAGTGTTGAAGGTATGCCAATTTCAACATCCATCAGATGGTATATCATATTGTATATCATATCATTAGAAGAAACAAAATTATCTAGTCGAGACTCGTTCTTCCTGAACAAGTTTCATATCACTGTCAGGCCATCCATTTGCAATCTTCCTAAAAATGGATTCCTTTGATACGGGTCGGTGATATAGGTAGAGTCTATGTCCATTATCCATAAGATGAATTATTCCTTCATCTATGGTACGTATTTTGATGGCTCCACTATCATATACTATATCGATATTGTATAGACCGAGGCATGTGGTGTGAAATTTTCCTTTGAAATACTTGAACCTGGAACCAAATAATAATACATAGTCTCCATCTTTGAACTTATTTTTCTCCATAAAAGTATCGTACCATCTGGATCTTTGATGTTGTATCATTGTGGCTTGGTGTATGCCATCCTACTGCAATTCATCCAACTCGTTAATTTGAAGCATTTTTTGTTTATGAGCCTCTGATAGGTCCAACCCAAGTTGTATTGTTGTATTGAGTGTATTTATTTCTATTTCAATGGGTAGTTGTACCATTTTTCCATATACTAAATCACAAGGTGTGCATCCTGTAGTAGTCCTCTAGGTATTTTTGTAGGCCCATAAAGCTTCGGGGAGTCTATTGACCCAATCCTTGAGATGTAATCTAACGGTTTTAGTGATGATGGTCTCAAGGATACTATTAGTCCCCTCTACTTTTCCATTTTCCTATGGGTGATATGGTGTTGTTACTATGTGCTTGATCTCTTAGTTTTCCATTAGGTCTCTGACAATCTGAGATGTGAATTGAGTTCCTCTGTCAGTCACTATTTCTCGCGATATTCCGAACCTTACAAAGATCTATTCATGTAGAAAATCCACTACTGCATGTTCGATTGTTGTCGGAAAATATTTTTCCTCCATTAATTTTGTAACATAGTTTGTGCAAACAAGGATGTATGAGTGCCGACAAGAAGATACATTTATTGGTCCCACAGAATCAATGGCCCATTTTTCAAAAGTTTCTAACACCATCTGTAGTTGTAGTGACATTTCACTTTCTTGTACAAGTCTACCCATGCATTGACTATTGTTGCACCTCTTCACATACTCTTTGGTGTATCTGAAAAGTGTGGGCCAATAATACCCCTAATGGAGTGCCTCATAACCAGTTCTTTTATCTACAGAATTCCCCCCACATGTCCCATCATGAAAGGATTTTAGTATCTCATGGACTTCATCTTCTCGTATGCATCTTCTGATAATCAAGTTATGCCCAATGTAGAAGAGGCAACCATCAATCCATGAAAATATTTCACTTTTCCTTACTATTATTTGTCTCTCTTTGGGAGTCAGATAATGCAGAATATTTCCTACAACCAAAAAGTTATCAATATCTACAAACCAAGGTGATTTAGTAGATAATGAAAAGAGGTGTTCAACTAGAAATAAATATTATAATGTAGGTTCATTTCATTAGATATTATTCTAGAAATAAAGTTGGCCACTATATTGTATTTTACTGGTTTATCTAGGATGGTAATATCAAATTCCTGTAATAAAAGTAATCATCTAGTGACCCTGCCATTGGTGATTGGTTTGTTCATTAAACATTTAATAACAGTGTGATCAACATGAAAAAATATAGGATATCTAGTAATTTAGTTCCTAAACTTGTTTATTGCATCAATAACAACAATAAACTCTTTCTCGGTTACCCTATAGTTCAATTCTGCATGTGAGAGATTCTTATTGATACAATAAATTGCATATGGGTTGTTTCCTTCTAGTTGTCCGAGAATGGCTCTGATAGTGGTGTCTAATGTGTCTGTGGAAATGTGGAATGGGAGGGACCAATCAGGTCCTCATAAAATAGGAGCTCCAGACACTTTGATTTTCAATTAATCAAGTGTGTGTTGGCATGTCTATGTCCATACAAACTTAGTGTCTTTGTTAAGTAAAGGAAATAATGGATGAGGTATGCTGACACAATAATGGGTAGCTCCTCCTCCTCCAAACCAGTTATGGAAACATGGATGGATAAACCCCACTGTAGAAGGGCCTCAACAACCTATGACATAGACACCCATGCAACTCCTTCCTCCTCCTCAGATGCAGTCATCTACATCCATCCCTCCCTAACCAAAAATACCTTCACAACCCATTCCTAACCCCAAAAATGGAATTCCAGGTCAACTAGCGCAAGCTAGTGGAATTTCCACCTACACAACCTATTCTATCTCTTCCCTAGAATGTAACTATATTCACTTATAATCTGGGAATACAGTAACCAAGGAACAACCTTGGATTAGCATTGAAGATTTGAATGAGGATGTCCGAAATGAAAAATTATAACAAAAACAATCTCAGGAACCTTCAAAAGCTGAGAATACCCACCCTGAATTTCAAGACACACCCTATCCTAAAAGGATAAATCAAGAGAAACATTTTATGCAGCTCGAGTTTGATTTCCTAGGAGAACTAAAAAATGTGTGTCAAAATACCGATATTTCAAACAATTAAGGATGTACCTATTTATTCATAAGTGGCACAAGAACTTTGTTTGAGAAAACCTGGTAGGAAATGAAAGGATCCCCAAATTATTCACGTCATGGAAAAACTATCAAATTTAATGATGGGGGGGGGGTTCTCATAGCTAAATACTTTGACCTTGGCAGTCTAGTCATTAATGTGAAAATAAAAAATACGTTTATTAGTAACATATTAATCGAACTTGGGACCACCATCAATGTTATGAAACATGATACTATGCAAGCCTTAGGTCTTACAGGCCTTAGGGAAACCCCAACTGTACTTCAACTTGCCGACAGATCAACCATTAAACTAGAGGGAATCTTAGAAGATGTAGTGATCTCTATGGATTCATGGGAATATCCTGCTGATTTCATGGTCCTACAACCCAAAACCTCTATTGGAAAGTATTCTCTCATCGTAGGAAGGACTTGGCTGGCCACTATCGATGCTTACATCAGTTGCAAGTCATGAAACATGACCATCTCCCATGGGACATCCAAAAAACAATTAACCCTCTACCCTCTCGCTAAACCCAACATAGACTTATAAACACCACTTTGGGTTGACGGACAAGAGTGTGATGAAGACCAAGAAGCCCATCGAGTCCTCTCCATAGATCAATACCTATCCATAATCGATAAAACAGAGGATGACAAAATCAACTATTTTATAGCCTCTTCCTCTTCCTTAGGAAACACACATATTCTCGAGCATGTTATGCAAATAGAAACTCAGGTTTATTTAACCTCAATAATCATCTCACCCATAGAACACGCATCCCCACTAGAAAAATACCAAGGATCCCTTATAGAAACCATAGAAATCAGCCTAGGGAAAACCTTGAAAATCAACCAAGGACTAATCGAACAATAAAGGAGAGATTGGTTAAAGTTCTTCAAAAGCACAGTGATGGATTTTCTACCCATGGTTGAGAATAATATTGCATGGAAGGGTTAGTCCAATATGAATTTAAATATTGAGATCGATCTTGGATCATACCTTGAGGTCTAGGCTACCAAGGTTGCTTCTGCGAGACATAGCATAATTGTTATGGTTTCTCAACTTTCTGGCAGATAAATTTTAGTCCTGGTTAGGATGGACATTTGTGCATAGTTTGGTCCTCACTGCATATTCTGTAAACTTCATTCTAATCCAACGAACATTCTTTCTGTGGGTGCTTTGTTCTACATCTCAGACAAGATATAGCCAAATCTCGTTCTATTTCCTCCTTCTTCTTCTTCATCTGCAGTGTATCCAATTGGGAGCTCACAAAACTAAGTATATCAGTATTTAAATCTTCTAACATGTTCCCAATTTCTACTCTTGTGACTGCACCTCTAGCAGGTTTTCCAGTTCTTTCCAGTATATCTCTTGGTCCTTTTCCTGTTTTTGATGTGCCTATTGAATATTTACAACAAAGTTCCAAGATAATATCGTACTCTAACTGAGAATCATCTCCCCCGCCCATTAGGTTGAGGAGTTCTATACAATCATCTTGGATTCCTCTTAGAAATAAGACATGTCATGTCTCAGGATCCAACTCTCCTTGATTTTCCCTCTGCAGGTTATAAGTGAACCGTTCAACGTAATCTTCAAGGCTTTCATCTTCATGCTGCATCATCTTGAAGACTTCCTCTATTATTTCTTTATATTTGTAGTAGTCTTGGTACTTGTCTAGAAATGTCTTCGTCATTTGGTCTCATGAGTGGATGATATCTTTTCCAAGACCCATAAACCATCGTAGTGTAGTTCTCTTGAGAATTGTGGGAATTTTTTTTAGTTTTTGGGCAGCCGTCACATAGTTGCATCTTCTGCAAAGTACGCCGAACTCAAAGAGGAAGGTATCAGGATATTCCTTGGATAATCCATGAAAGTTCGACAAATCTCAATGAGGGAGGTTCTTCATCTTTTCCTTCTCATCTGTTTATTTGAATGGAAATCCAAAAGTAGAGGGTTCCTCCTTGACAATCATGTGTGTCATTTATTTCTGAGGGTTGTCCTTTGTTTCTAAAGGTGCCTCGGGAAAAAGGAACTCTCCATAGTGATATTGTTCATTGATCTATTCTTCCGAAAGAGGAATATCCATGTGCAAAGATCCTTGTATAGTTTCTGATTCTTGAAGAGATGCTTTGGGTTTTTTATTGGCAAGAAAACTTGTTGTAGGGGATAAGCAATTTGGTTGATTTGGTCATTTCCCTCTTGTGATTGAATTTCACTGTTAGCTTTTCGGGAGTTTTTGGAAGAGATAATAAATATAACTTGCTCATATCTAACTCTTCTCATAGAAAATACTAGAAAAACATTCTACAAATTGTTGAAAAGAAGTCATAACACTTAAAATGGAAATCCACACAACTTACTAAGAAACTACTTATTTTGATACTTCCCTGACAAAGATGCCAAAAATGACAGGCTTTTCAATTACTTCCTAATTAGTTAGCAAGCAACCAAAGAGTTTTACATTTAATTATCAATCTGAGGTCATATCTTACTTATGAACTGTCATGCACTGTATATGCAAGACTAGTGTTGTTTTGCTAAAGGGTTGTAGTACTTTTAATGTCACAAATCAAGGATTCAAGATACTTAATTAAGTCACCAAACTAAACTATTGTTTGAGTTGCAGAAAAAAAATGTCACGCTTGCGGGAAAGAAAAGTTACACATTTTTGAAAATTAAATCACACTTGCAGAAAGTAAATCACTCTTGCAGAATTGAAATCACACTTGTAGAAAGTAAATCACACTTGTGGAATTGAAATCACACTAGTAGAATTGGAATCATAGTTGCATAAATTAAATCACACTTACGTAATTGGAAATCACACTTCCAAAAATTTAAATTACAGTTGCGGAATTGGAAATCACACTTGTAGAAATTAAATCTATACTATGATCCACTAGTGACTTGCTCAAATATAATGAAGATCATGTTTTGTTGTAACAATTAAGTGTTCACACATTCAATGACGATCCATTATAATATCAATCCCAAACTATCAAAGACTAAAGATATAACAAATTATAAAGTAGCTAAAATAAGGTGCAACTGCAAGCGAAGTTGCAACAACGGAGTTGTAACATGAAAGAAACTGCAACAATGTGAGTTCCAACACGACAAAAATTACCGTAATGAAAATTGCAGTAACTAGAGTTGTAGTAGCATCTGCAATTATAAATTCATAGAAATTGAATCAATGTTGAATTGCAATTTAGAATTGCATAAATCCCAACACCAGGAAATTAAACATTAACCACACACAAATTGTAATCGTTCTTCTATGAAATCTAGAATTGCAACAAACTGAGAAATGAAATAACTACTGAAGAAAATAAATGGAATTGAAATATTAATTCCTATGCTAATATACAAGTAGTACTTGACTAAGGAGGGGGACCTACCCCCTTAGACAAGGCACTGAGCTACGAAATCATAATCACACAATCATCAACACATTAACACGCGAATAGGAGCATGAGTGGAAATTATATTGTAGAAGTCCAAAAAATACAATAACAATAGAATGTGATTAATAAAATAATTCTCCTCCCCCCTTCAGCTTTGGGGAAGCTGAGATTCTTATACATCATGAATAATGTCTAAAATTATACAAAGGGATGGATGGACAACCATGAGAATTCGACTATTCATTTGGTTACATTGATTTTTCCAAGTTTTAGTAAAGATTCGGTGTGTGCTAACTTGGTAGGAAAATTGATTTCTCTTTTAGTTGTCTACTTGCATCTTGTTTCCTTCCCATGTGAAGATCGTTTCCTAACTTCTAGATATAGTGTTGACTATTGTGTTGGTGGATTTTGTGCTCAGAATCGTAACAATGGTAGAATCGAAATTGCGGAAATAGAAAGTGTACATGGAGTTCTAGTAGTTGTCCAGAGTCACAACAATAGAGAGTGCACTTGGAGTTACAATAGTTGGATTGTGCTTGGAAACACAAAAACATCGAGGGATTGCAACCACTGTGAGGAGTTGCAACTACTGTATTACTCCTATGTAGTAATATTAGTACATGAAATTAGCAAATTACTTTAAGAAATATGCAAGAATAGCGTATAAATGACATATGGGGAAACATTGATACCTTAATGATAGGTAAGGAAAAATGGATAAGAAAAATATAAAAAAGGAAGTGATCAATAGAAAATGGTAAGAAAAAAGGTATTAGATGGGTGTTGAAAGTATGCCAATTTAGGCACCCGTCAGATGGTATATCGTATTGTACATGGTGTTTACATATTGGAGGTTTTTAGAAAATTGAAGGAAACCTTCAATGTATTTTTAAATATGTTTTCCAATGACATTATTTTGTTGTTGTAAGTGTTATCTAATGGTTAAGAAAGTTTGTTCTTTCATTAAATTTTGTACCATGAGATTTTTTGTTAATTATTTTTTATGATGCATAGGTGACACTCATGAATTGTTATTCTTGCAAGTTTTCAAGATAATAACAAGAAATGATTGGGTCATTTCCTAAGATAAATGATAAAAAATTATAAGTTTGTTTGCCAAATAATTCGATAACTTATTACTTAGATGGTTTGAAAAATAAACGTTGATCCATGACAACCATGTCATAAGAATCTTACCACCCATGCTCTATTTAAACCAAGAAAAACTATACTAGGAAAACTACACTTTGTGAAATTCTCATTGTGTTTCCTTGATTCATGTTTTATGTCTTGCTTTGTTCTTTGTGGCACCATGGACCTAAATATCCCCATGTCAATAAGAGATGGGGAGAATACCAAATGAAAAATGCATTCACCCCCAAGGCACCGCATTTCCCATAATACCAACTACTTATTAGATGATTTGTTGGTAGATTTCACAAACGACCATTGCTTGAAGTGGAATTACATCCTATTGGCAGATTGAGAGTCACCATAGGGTAAAGTTTTTTAGCCTTTGCAACACCCCAGTTTTGATCCTCAGATTAGAAATGTATATTTGTGTGTATAATGAATGGCAAAAGGCCAAGTGATGTAATATGTAAACATTGTACATCTAAAAATAATAAAATAGAATACATCACTGGCCATAGAAGGACACAAACATAGTCATGGGGGGGCTATAATTCCACAAGAGAGGGGGATAAAGTGGGGGTTTGAAGGGAAATCCATATGCCTATAATCCTATGTCATTTTCCTAAATCATTTTTCTAATAATACTTCTTTTAATTATTAAATCCAATCATAAAATGCATATGTGAGGTTGTGGAAGAGTCATATCACCTAGTCATTGAGAGCATGGGATAAATACAATCATGGTGGGAATTGTATCATTGAATGCATATAAGAGGTTGAGTAAGAGAAAACATGGGGTTAGTACAATCATTCTTAGGAAATGTGAGAGTCAAGAATGCATGAGGGAAAAGGAAAAGATATTTGAGGGGAGGAGGGAGCTCATTTTTGGAACAACAAGTGAGGAGAAACAGAGATGAATGTTGGGAAAAGGGAGGAAACCATAGTAGGTTTTGAAAACATCTTGTTGAAGCTGGTGGTTATATGGAGAATAAGGTTGCCATTCTTATAAGTGAAATTGTGTTGAGAAATTGCCCAAAGGAGCATGTGTGAATGTTGCTATGAGCACTCCTATTACAGTTGGATTTCTTGGAGCTCCCAATTGAGAGATTCCTGGTTGGTTTGTGATGGAGATTTTCTAAGGGTATGTGGTGCAAAGAATGAAATCTCATCCATTGGGTTGTGCACACTGATGGGGAAGAGAACTAGGCTGTTGGAATTGTTGTAGGAGTCACGCCACTGTGTTTTACTAGGTATTGTGATATTAGAGTGGACACTAGCCAACCATATGAGCTTGTCATCCTTGTGGAATCATGGCCCTAACTCGGGGTGACCTGTTGTTGAGAGAAATGGAGAAGCATAGTCTATGGTTGGGTGGAACATCCATCGTCTACAACCAATTGTGTAAATGTTTTTAAAGATAATTTTTTTATCATTGTGTTTAATTGTTGTGTTATTATGTGTTTGAGTGCTATTGTGCATGCTCAAATCATTTGCATTCATGATTTTTAAGATTAGTGATAATTGCATGAGGTTGTATGTAATTATTTTTATTTTTAAATCGGTATTAGAGTTGAAATTGTAGTAATGTGACCCAACATGGAAGTTGGGTATATCACAACCTTTGAAACTGGTATTCTCTTTCACTTTACTAACTTGAAATCCATTTTACCTGCAACATTTCATAGTAGGAATTCGACTGAGACCTACAACTATATTGAACAATTAGACTATAAGGCTTTGCTACAATGAAATCAAGAAGAATGATGTAAGGTGAATTTGTCCTGCATTTCATTGTAAAACCTAGGGAACCAATATGGAGAAAACAACATCTTTCAAAAAATCTCATGATGCAATGGCACACTCAAAACCACGGTTGAAGCTCTATTAAGGAACCCATTTGTCGAAGAGTAGACCTCCAAGAGTAACTTATTAGTAAAGGACTAGAATATATATGCATTCCATTGTAAGACCTAGGGAACCAATATGGAGAAAACAACATCTTTCAAAGAATCTCATGATGCAATGGCACACTCAAGAATTTCTGTAAACCACGGTCGAAGCTCTACTTATGGAACACATTTGTCCAATAGTAGACCTCCTAAGAGTTACTTATTAGTAAAGGACTACGATATATATACGACCATGTAATACAAAGATATTTTTAAGCTTTGGCATAGGATATTATGTAATACAAATATATTTTTAAGCTTTGACATGGAATATTATAGATGGATTTATTCATGTATTTCAATGCCACCTAATAGTAAAAAGGTGGTAAAACGTTCGATTTCATTTCTGTCATATAGAAAAAAAATGTTTTTCTTAACATCTTTCAATAATCGCTTAAATTGCTTCCATAATTCACTAGTGGAACATGCGTGAGATCAAGTTAGATCGATTTTTAAAATGAAATAGATCATAATCAAGCAAAAACATGTTTGAAATTACACCCCTCTTAAACCCAAAATATACACCATTAATTCGCTATTGTATGAACATGGTTGAATATCATGATTTGAGGTGGAATTCGATATTAGGTAACCATAAGAGTTTGACAAGACAGGAGCAAGATATCATTTAAAATGCAACATGGCTGTTATCATTTAATAAGGCCTACTTTGAAGATCCTAGTGAAAGACATGGGGTACCATATTTGAAAATAAGTTTTAAGAAATCCAGTGTAGAAGCAACTCTTTTACCTAGCACCTTCTTATTTCGAAGAATGCTTTAAAGGTTTAACATTAATAAAGACAAAACCAACTTGAGATAGAGATCAAACCAGGATGACTATGGTTGAATAATATGAAATTTGTTTGTTTCATACTAAACTTGCTAACACTTTTGGTTTATGAATGTTTATAAGGGCTTTACGAGGGGAAAAATGAAAAAAAAATCACTTTTGGTTTATGATGTTTATGAGGGAAAAATGAAAAAGATAATGACAAATTGATTCGGAGGTTATTAGCATACTTTAAAAATGATTAAGTGTGAAAAGTGAAACAATGATAAATTGGACTAATGAGATGGTACTCAATAAACAAATTGGCTTGATCTTATCCAATTTTAGGATGTCCAGTTTGCATAGGCTTATATTTATTGTAGGATACTATTAGCATAGATTTATCATAGGTTTGAATCTATCATAGGTTAAGATGGATGAAATTCTTTGAGGTTTTTCAATTTTAATTTTTTTTTTACCTCCAAAGATTTGATTCCTCTCCGTACATGATAAATTCATAGTTAAGATGAATTTATTCTCTCTCTCCATATATATATATATATATATATATATATATATATATATATATACTGTCAATTGGGTTTAGCTTAAGTGGTTGGGAGGAATG
>ML812534.1:185102-201735 GCA_009831015.1 Picea engelmannii
CCACTTTGAATTCTCTATGGGTTCTGTTACTATCAACGTAACTTTTCTGCCTGTCCTGGGCAACTTTTAGATTATGTTTAATTTTTATCATTTGATCTTCCATCTCTTTGAGTAGCTCAGGCCCAACTACTACTCTGTCAGCTAGATTCTCCCAGCTCACTGGAGTGTTGCACTTTCTTCCATAAAGTGATTCGAACGGGCTCATCTTCAATGATGCATGATACCCATTATTGTAGGCGAATTCTACCAACTGCAGGTAGTCTTCCCACCTTGATGGTTTATCCATCACATACATTCTTAGCATGTCTTCTATTATTTTGTTCACTCTCTCTGTCTATCCATCAGAATCGGGATGATACGCTGTGCTGAAGTTCTGATTCGTTCTGAATCCCTTAAACAGTCCTTTCCAGAAATTCGATGTGAATTTCGGGTCCCTATCAGACACAATTGTCTTAGGAATTCCATGCAAGCGTGCAACTTCTTTTAAAAAGATATCAACAACATCAGCTGCCCTGTGGGCGATTTTCAATGGAATAAAATGGGCAGCTTTAGTAAGCTTGTCCACCACCACCATGATTGAATCATGTTGCTTTCTTGTTCTAGGTAGTCCGGTGATGAAATCCATTGTTACCACGTTCCATTTCCACTCAGGAATGGGTAAAGGTTGCAGCAACCCTGCTAGGTGCATGTGCTCAGCCTTAACCTTTTGGCACTCCATACATCTGGCGATGTATTCAGCAATTTCTTTCTTCAAACCCGCCCAAAAATAATGGCCTTTGACTGCTGCCATAGTCTTCTGATATCCAGGATGTCCAGCATAAGCCACATTATGCATCTCCTTTAGAATTGCCAGCTTCAGTTCTCGGACATTAGGTACATACACTCTGTTTTTATACAGAAGTAAACCATCAGCTCTCAAGGTCTAACCTTCCTTGGGCTGTGGTTCTTCACACTGCTGTAGCTTTGCTACAAGACCTTTGTACTGCAAATCAGTATTTCCAGCTTCCAAAATTCTGTCTTTCATCTCAGTCCAGTACATGCTAATGGTTGCAGCATGTAATGTGTGCACCTTTCTGCTGAGTGCAGCAACCACCTTATTTTCTTTCCCTTTGATATGCTTGATATCAAATTCATATTCACACAGAAACTCTAGCCATCTGATTTGCCTGGAATTTAAGGTCGGCTGATCAAATAAATACTTCAGACCAATATGGTTTTTCCTCAACTCGAATCTCTTTCCCATGAGGTAATGTCTCCCTTTCCTCAAGGTGTGGACGATTGCTGCTAGCTCTAAATCGTGAGTGGCATAATTCTTCTCATGTTCCTTCAAATTTCGGGATCCATAACAAACTACAAATCCCTCTTGGATGAGAACTCCTCCCAGCCCCTCCTTTCATGCATCTGTGCACACTACGTAATCCTTGTTTGGATCTGCAATCTTCAGGATTGGAGCACTAGTTAGCAGCTGCTTCAATCACTGGAAGATGCTCTCATATTCTTCAGTCCACTGGAACTTCTTATCCTTCCTTTGCAAGGAAGTGATAGAATGAGATATCTTTGAGAATCTGGCTATGAACCTCCTATAGTAGCTCGCCAGACCCATAAAAGATCTAACTTCTGCTACATTCCTTTGCGCTGGCCATTCTCGAATAGCCTCTACCTTTTCAGGATCCACAGCGATCCCTTCTTCAGATATAATGTGCCCCAAGTAATGGATCTGCCTTTGATAAAAAGAGCACTTGCTCAGTTTTGCGTACAGCTGGTGTTCTCTCAACACCTGTAGCACCATTCTCAGGTGTTGCTCATGTTCTTCCTCTGTCTTGGAATACACCAAGACATCGTCCAGGAAGACTATGACAAACTTGTCCAAATAATCCCTGAACACTCCATTCATTAAGCACATGAAAACAACAGGCGCATTGGACAGCCCAAACGGCACCACCGTGAACTCATAATGACCGTACCTTGTTCTAAAGGAGGTCTTGTCGATGTCCTCATCCTTTATTCTCACTTGGTGATATCCTGATCGAAGATCTATTTTCGAAAATATTTTTTCACCCTTCAACTGATCAAAAAGATCATCAATCCTTGGCAGAGGATACTTGTTCTTGACAGTGACCTTATTCAACTGCCGAAAATCAATGCACAGCCTCAATGTCCCATCTTTCTTCTTCACGAATAGGATTGGGGCTCCCCACGGTGACACACTGCGGCGAATGTAACCTTTCTTTAGTAGCTCTTCGAGCTGCAATTACAACTCCTTTAGCTCTGGTGTACTCATTCTATAAGGAGCCTTCGAAACTGGAGCTACTCCAGGAATAAAATTTATAGAAAAATCGATGTCCCTCTTCGGAGGTAGTCCAGGTACCTCCTGAAATATGTCCTTGAATTTTTTGAGTACTTCGTGGTTTTCTAGATTCGATACTACATCTCGGGATGCTTCTTCCATCCAAGCTGCAAATAATTGATAGCCTTTCCGGTAACATTTCTTCAGCTGCATGGCTGAGATTTCCCTCACATCCACGGCTCTGGGAATTCCTTGGACTGTTACCTGATTTCCCTCTTCGTTCAGGCAGGTAAACCTCTTGTTACGACAATCCAGAAGCGCATGGTGCTGGTCCAACCAGTCCATCCCAATTAAGCAATTGTATGAGCCTAAAGGTAAAATGTTCAATTCAGCCTTAGTGCTCATTCCTTTTATGTCCACTCAACAAGACTTAACCAATTCAGTGACCTTCCTCTTGGTCCCTGTGGCCAACTGCACTAACCAAGACTTTTCATGTTTGCTTCTTGTTAGATGCAAACTTTCCACCACTCTAGGGTCTACATAACTATGGCTAACTCCTGAATCAATTAAAATAACAAGTGGTCGGTTGTTGATCGTACCTTCCACTTCAATCATGTGCGATTGAAATTATGCTTGCTTGTTGTCCAGGGCTGTGTAGATCCTCGACATTCTACTGCCCATATTCCCCACTGTTTCAACTTGTTGAACAGTATGTATAGTTCTCGCTTTACCATTTTTATGGGGACAATCTCTATACTTGTGGTTTCCTTGACAGCCCCAACACTGAATGGGTGTCTGTCTCTATCTTTGTGCTCCCTCTTCAGTCATTCTCGGCTCTCTAACCGATGGCTATCCATGAAGACTGTTTCTGAAAAAGGAAGGCTTGTTTCCCCTCTGCCTTTGTTCCTTCTTAAACTTCCTCTGATCATTCCAAACCTTCCGAAGGATGGGCCTTTCTCCTTGCTGTTCATACAAGCATTTTTCCTTTCTTATGGTTTCTTCCATGGTCTTAGGATCGTCATATTGAATATTGTCACTCATGGAAGGTGGAAGTCCACTCAGATATCTCTGAATCTTGACAGCCTCATCTTTGATGAATGGAACATACTTCAGTAGTTCTAGGAAACTTCGTTCATACTCATCAATAGTCATGCTGCCTAGCTTGAGTTCGAAGAAATCCTTCATCTTTCTATCATAGTATCTTTTAGTCAGGTATTTCTTCTCGAAATACCTCTTAAATTCCTTCCACGTGACCTCTTTCTCTCTGATGTGCTGCACCTGCACAAATTGATCCCACCACATGGACACTTTTCCTTTCAGTTGGTACATCGTAATTCTTCCTTCTGCATGGGCGGAATAATTCTGCAATTGGAAGTATTTCTTCATGCCAAGCAACCATGTCTCGACATCTTCCTCCTTCTTATGTTCTCCATCAAATGTTGGAGGCTTAATCTTGTTCATCTCTCCTTTCAATTCCTCCTTTCCAGATTTTCGATGTTTTCTGGTAGTGGATGGGCTTGAACTACTGTGTGTCTTCCTGTCAGAATGTCTTTGGGAGAGACTAAGATGTTGGCTACCACTCCTCAACCTACTTCTTATCCCATGGGTTCTGCAACTCTCCATCGTACTTGAGTCTCTTCCCTTCTCGAGTTTCTTCTCTATTCTTTCCAGGCTCTTCAAAAATTTTAAGTTTAATTCACCCTGCCGATCCCCGACTTTCATGAGCTTTTGACTATCAACTCGGCGAGCCTTGGCCTCTCTTTGCAATCCTTCAATGATTTTCATTATGTGTCCTTCCTTATCCTTCTCTTTTCCATGCCCATTGGAGTTCAATCCTTCGATTCCCAGGTTGACTTCCTTTCCTTTCTGTTTGTCTTCTGTTTCAGGGGTAATCTGCCCCTTTTCCCACTCCATACTCGGCATTGGTTAACTGGAGTCCTAACCTTCGTTGAACTCTGCACACGCACTGTGAAATTAAATTCAAAGTTTTTCAGGCCATTACTCCTTCTGAAACAATCCATAAAATTTATAAGCCAATACGAACAAGAACGAAAGACATTTCGATTCAAATAAGTTTTCTGAGCTCTCGTTTGGTTCTGCAATTTTCGTGTTTTTGAAACTTTCATTTTTGGCACTTCAGGATTTCAGGACTTCAGGTTTCGAAGGTGTTCACCTCTTCTCACCTCCCATCTCCCAAAATGTCGATTTCTTCCTCAATCATACCTGCTACCTCAATCAACTTTTTCGTTGATATCTGCAGAATCAGAACCTCTGAATTACCTATGGACGCCTAGCGCAAGCTAGCTCTTTCTCTCTCTCTCCATTCCCATGTGATTGCGAGTCATGATCACGGTTCAAATAAACACAGTGCCTCTTTGTATTTCGCACTTCAGTGCTACAGTGATGTCAAATCGTTCAACTTTGCAACCTCCGTACCCCGACAGGGCTAGCGACCAGCCAATAGGGACAAATCCCAACAGGGCTGGAGAATAGCCAATGAGAACAAGCGTCATCGCACGATTAAGTGGAGTACAGGTGGCAGAGGGAGATGCGACACGGTAGTGAACAGGACAGGAGGGGGCCCCATTTCACATGCCACACTATTCCGGACCCCCCCCCCATTAAAGGAAGAATGGCAAGGGGGTCCGGAATTCACCTGAGCATCGTTGATCAAAGTGAATTAATCTCAACCGNCCCCGCTAAAGGTAGAACAACAAGGGGGATCTAGAATGAAACCTCAGTCGTAGATCTGGGCGGGTGGACTCTGGCCGTCCATATCTGCTCGTTACTTACCTTAATGCACATTCGTGCCCTGGCTTAAAGCCGACATCTCTTCCTCACATCTAATGGTCGTTACAGACCCTAAGATTCCCTGAAGGAATCTCGTCCGTTCATCGGGACTTAGCCACATGCTAACGTCTCAACATTATGGGTCGAGATTTATCAAGGCGAGAGCCCGAGTTCTTGTCAATGGAACTCCCGAATCCCCGATCCCCGATTTCCCAAAATGGGTAATCTCTCGACATGTGGCCTTCTCAAATCGGACGATCCATGACTGCTCTGGGGTTTCCACCATGGAAAGTCTCGATCCCTTGTTACCAGGACTCCCAATATCGCGATTCCCGATTTCCCGAAATGGAAAATCTCATGACACGTGGCCTTCGTCGTTCGGACGGTCTAGATCTATTTTGGTGCTTTCTCCCCTATTCACTGGGGTTTTAACCCTCGGATATCTCCTAAAAGATCCAACGGCTATCAAGTTTTCCAGCCGAGATCTGACGACTCATACGGTTCCTAACTAATTCGGGATTTTGCGTATCGCGATTTCCACACTCCTGTGCAATTCCAAAGGGCTTTAAACCCTGTGCACACTTTCCATATCTAACGGTCACGAGGGTTCACCTTCCCTCCCGAACAGATCCTAAATCTCCTACACTTATGGTGTGGAGTCCTCTCTCCCTATGGACTTATACCACACTGGTTGCGGTTTCATAACACCGCTATACCTCCTGAGCTTAAAAAATCGTCAAGTAACTCCTTGACACTTTGGAGCAAACCAGGGTCTGAAATTGGCCTTCCAGACCCAATTTCCTTTGGCATTCTCGGTACAAAGACCACTCCACTGGCCCATCTAGGCTCAGTGTCGAAACCTTGGCTCTGATACCAAACTGTAGCGTACCCTTTCAGCTACCATGATCCAAGTAGATATCGGTGGCCACCCACCTTTTCCAAATGGCTCAAAACAGTTTTCTGGCCATTTTGGCAATTTACTATTTTTAGCAGGTTTTAACTTCCAGGGCCATTTTGAGGGTCCAAATGAAGGTTTTTCAAGATCAAGGTTCTCAATGATAGCCTATGGCATGATTGATCCTCCAAAATGAATCTCCTCGAAAATACCTTTCCAACGAGCTATCACATGCCTAAAACGGAGATCGTATGAAAAAGTTACGACCCCAGGAAGTTGATGTACTCACTTACCCAAACGGGGCCCACATGAATTTTGGCGCTTCATCTCCTAGGGTTAGGTTTTTGGATGTGTAGGAATTTTGGCATTCCCATCTATTGTAAAAGGGCCTTCCGAGCCTCATTGTAATCATCTTCTTGCGAATGCGAGTAGCTGTCACATCTCTTCTCAGAGATAAGTTGCCACCATTCGAGCGAGTCTTTCACTCTGTATTTTTACAGTCTCTGTACATTTCGTTCATTAATAGAAATCATGTATTACTGTATCTCTGTGTTTATGGTTGCATCTCTGATATATTTCTGTTATATTACTGGATATACGCGATATCTCTGTGCATTTCTTTATTATATCTCTGCTCTCATTTCGTGCCGAAAATAATTCGAATCATACCATGTCTTAACTGCTATTAAGAGAAGACTATAACACCACCCTATACATGATTCGTACAGGTATTATATGATCCATATGTTTTCAACAATTAAACACATTTAAGTTTAGAGTAAAACATATTATTTATTGCTATAATTAACAATCAATAACGTATCATATTAATTCATATGCACAGCGGAAATCATGATACATAAGCAGCACAATCCTGCAAAACATGATTAAGGCATAATCAATACTTATCTTTTAACAGTGGTAGAATCCACCAACCAAGTGCAGGCCTTCCACGAACCTCCCAGCCTTAGACGGCACTGCTCATCAGCTTAGCAGTGGGTCACCCCCGAGCTGTTACTAAGCTCCACCTCAAGGCAAGGAATCCTAGGCTAGGCTGAGGTTACAGGGAAAACAACACATAAAATCTGGAAGGATTCTTCCCAGGATGCCATCTTACGCCCACTACTATCAGACTCTCATTCCCCACATGCATGTTCCGCCCAGGAGTATACACCTTCACAAGCACAGTCCATTGGTGCTAACCTCCCTCTCTGGGCCTCGGCAACAGGCCAGATCAGGAAGTCTCAGAGCCTGAAGCTGGTGTTGGACACTCTTTAGAAGAAACCTCTTCCAACAACATCCACCTCCCTCACCTAGAGAGAGATCACACACAGGCTCAGTCACAACTTGCGTTGGCCATCAAGCCACGCACAGTCCAGCTCTGCGTGGTTACCATAGCCAACTGAAAATACAAACACGACCTCTCAAACAAGCTCAACAATGGCTCGAGGCCTCACAGTGATGCTTCATAGGAATGCGTGATGAGTAACTTCTGCAGGGGTCGACACAGACTTCACGACTCAGAACGAAGGGTGAGACCGACTCTTCAGAACAACACAGGCTTTCCCACTGGTTCAACAATGGTGGAATGGTTCAGGGTCTCGGCTTCGGAACAGAGCCTCCATGCATAGGTTCGATCAGTCGGACAGATGATGTGCACAGACTATCACAAACAATACGAGATTCTCCACTCTTAGGAACGCACCAGGTATTCTTGCTGTGGTTGGGTCGGTTGTACTGTTCAGCGCTGTCTACACACTCAGGTAGTCGAGTGGAATGGAGGAGGAACCCTTCTCACGTCTCACCCTGGTCGTTTTATTCGCATGCATCAGGGTTGACACTTGTCACCCATGAAACTGCATGCGTTCCACCAGCACACGTCTCCCTTGCATGTTCTCCCCTTGCCATAAACTTAGGATAAAACATAAAATGCACATGTCTTTTGGGATAATATTAAAATATTATCCCCAAGCTTAAGCCCCCTAGGCTTAGCCCCTAGGCTCAACACTTAGCCCCATTTTCCACCTTCAGCCCCTAATTCCTTACCCACCCTATGGATGCTTAGTCCCCCTTCACTCATTCATCGTGGTCGGTCTGCACATGGCAGTGTTTATGTTTTATTAATTTGTTCTGCTTGATTACATATACAACAACAGGCTCCTGGCCTTCAACACTCAGGCTCCCTTGCCTAGCAAACACATAATCCTCCAGCTTATAAAAACTTGGCTCACCAGCCTATGAAACATAATTACAATTCCTTTCAGAACATGGTTTACAATGGGGCTCGGCCTTGGGGACACTACAACAATGATAAGTATTTTGCATATTGTAAGCATTCAAGGTTGGAATAACCCTATAAGAAAACATAGAGTAATTTTATGTTAAAAAGAGGTGTCCCTTGTAAAACTTGACACAATTATAAAGATAAGGGTCCCGAGACCCTAGTGAGATTTCTCTAAAAGTGTTCTTAATTTTGTGTAGCAACATAAAAATAGATAGACTCTTCTTAACTTTGTAACAACATAAAAACATATAGACTCTGCCCAACATACTTGATCCAATAAAGGATAATCTATGGGTGTAAAATATATTATTTGTGAACATATCAAATTAGAGATCGTATCATGATATTGATAAGATGGGCCCCATTCAAAGAAAGAATTAGATCTAAGAGATGTTGGTTAAGATCAAATATTTATCATAGGATGGAATAGGTGAAAGTTGAGAGTATAGGAATAAATGCATTTAAGGGTATTAGAATTGATGCTCTTACAACATAAAACAACATTAAAAAGAATTGGAAATAAGAGAACTCTTCGATTGGACGAAAAAGTATGGTGACACATGGAATTGGTATGACTCAGAGACAAGCAGATTATCCAATTGTAAGATGGGACACAAACAGGTTCCATGTTCAAGGGCGACAAAAGCTACCATAAAGGATTCTCAAAAAATTTGACCCACCTCCTTCAATTTCCCCCCCACCCAGATAGATGAGTGCCACTTTTTCATTTAACGAGCTCGAGGAGGGTAACACATGCTCGATATAACTCACCTTTGGTGAGTTCCTCCTCCTTTTTTTAAAAAACTGGAATGTGTAAGGGTTTGTTCCCATATGGTCCTTTCAATGTGTAGTTTAGCGAATCCAGAGAAGGAAAACTCGGTGGTTTTTTATGTTTAGAGAGTCTGAAAAGAACTTAAAGGCAACTCCAACTTTGTCCTTTTTTCGTAATTTTAGTCCTTCAATGCTGAAAAATAGATAAACTACCAATCGAAATATTCCCTTTCAAACCTTTTAGTGAGTGTGAGAGGAATCAAGATCACTCGACAATATTTTCATGTTTAGAGAGTTTGAAAAGAGATTAAATGAGACTCCAGGGGGTTCTTTTTCATATAAACTTTACAAGTTTGAAAAAGTGATAAAAGTATACTCGGTTACATTCTCATGTATTTGTGAGCACAAGAAAGAACAAAGACTAAGCTCATAATTGGTTTCATTTTTACACAAGCTTGAAACAAAATCAAACTATGCTTTTAATTTCCCAACGTAATTTCCAATTTTTTTTAGGGATACCCATGGTGGTTGGCATTCTGCCCCCATCTTGCGAAGCTAGTTGCTTAACTCTATAATGATAATAAAATGTTGGAGACATTCCCCCAAATCTTCATTTCATTTTCCGACTTTGAGGTTGTCACCAATTTTTGTACTAGATGGAGAAAAAGCATAAGGGTCGATGAAATGAAAGTTAAAAAATGAGACCTAACAAAAGACTCGACTTGAAATCTACGAGATCTAGCTAAAGACTCGACTTGATATCTATGAGAACTAATTAAAAGACTTGAATTGATAGGAGAGGTGAATTTTTAATGTTTTAATGAGCTTGACACATGAAGAGAACTATGCGGAGGACCTATGTTTCATTTTTTAATGAGCTTTCCATAGAGAAGAAAAAACTATGCCCATAACCTCTCCTTGATCATGGCTTCCAAGAGGACAATGCTCTAGAAGGAATACATGTTAAAGGAAAAACGTTAGTCATGGCTTCCAGGAGATCTTCGCTAGATGGAAGAAAATCACTCTGGAAGGAATACATGTCGACGACCTCGATAAGGGTAGGGAGATCTAGCTCTAATATCCCTATCGAAGAGATGACCATGTCAACTACCAGATATAAGTCAAGGGAAGGGAGAGATTCCCTCTCGTGTGGGGTTGAACGCATGGAGTAGGTCATTACATAATTGACCTGCGGCGGGGCAGACATCGTTGGCATGTATGAACCATTAAGGGAAGGTGGATGGTTGACCATTAGATGAGGGTCAATGAATGAAAGTTGGTCGATCATTACTATGTTTCCATTGTGAGGGAAACACATCACTCGAAAGAGTGTGGAAAAAAAATCCATCATAATGTAGACATAGTCTCGCCCAAGGAGAAGGTTAAAGTCCAAGGGGTCATGAACTACCATCACATCGACGTAGACTATTTTTTTTCTCCCAAATTAACTAGAAACTGAGGAAGGATCCTTAAAAGTTGAATAACTCTTTTTTCAAAGGTCAATAGATTCTGAGTCACAGGTGCAAGTTGCGGTGAACCAAAACCTTGCCAAACATTCATGGATAAGATGCTATTAGAAGCACCTTCATCTATTACAGTGTTAGGAATATTTCTATCAAAAACCTACATGGTGATTTGGAAAGGCACATAAGAAGGAATATGAGGTTATGTCAAATGATTCCAATTAATAGAAATCATCGGATTGCTCGAAGGGGGTGCCATTGGGATGGGCGGAGTGCCCCCTTGTCCAGGTGAATCAGTATTAACAAGGTAGACCTGAGTGACATCCTCACTCTTTAAATGAGGAGTGGGATCGATCGATTACGGAACTAGATCAACCACTTTGGTTGCACTCTTCAAGGGAGGAGTGGGATTGAATGACGACAAAACTAGATAAAACACTTTGGTTGCACTCTTCAAGGGAGGAGTGGGGATGATTGATGACATAACTGGATCAGTCACTTGGGTTTCACTGTTCAGATGAAGAGTGGATTTTATTGATGATGGAACTGGATGAACTACTTGGGTTTCTAGTTCAATTGATGATGAAACTAGATTGACCACCTGATCAACCAGATTGACCAGAGATGGAACCAAATTGACCAGTCCATCAACTAATGATGGTTTGGGAGATATCTTAAGATAACCATTTGGGAGTTGAATCTTTTCCAAAAGATAAGAAGCCTCATCGATACGAGGGAAAAGGTGAGAGTAATGATCACCTTCACATAACAGGCAAGGAAATTTGTCAGTTCTCTTCTTCTTACCAACCTTAATGTCACTAGTTGATGAGGTGTCACCAAAATTTCCCATAGGGTATGATGAAATGGAATACCACATTTCTAATACCTTGGGGAGACCAGGGAAATCCCTCAGAAAGTGGTCACCCTTACAAATCCTGTAAGGGAATTTGGGTTTAGTATTCTTCATTTTAGACTTTTCAACTTTATCAACGGTCCCAGTATGATTAACAATGGTTGGTTTCTCAGATCCAAAATGACTTGATGTGGTTGGAGGCTTGATCTATTTATGATTCTTCTTCTTCTTCTCTTTTTGTTTCTTCTTCTTCTTATCAACCTAGCTACTTTCTTTAGAGCTTTCACTAGGAGAAGAAGGAGAAAGGGAAGGAGACCTGACGGGTGAAGAAGATGAAAGGTAAACATTAGGTTTATGTGTGGGTGGTTTTCTTACATCTGAAGCATTAGGTGAATTCAAAGAACTGGTAAATTCGAGATCACTGAAGTGGGAAACAACCAAACGGGTAACCCAATGGTGAGTCTCGGAAGAATCAGTGTGGCAATGCACAGAGGACCAACGTTTCCAAAAGCAGGAAAGGTGAAAGGTTCCTTGGGAAAATGGGTTCCTTCATTGGTACTCCCAGGAGTTGACGCCATTGAAACTGACTCGACCGAAGGTCCACTAAGGAAAACGAACAACACACGCTACAAATCTAAGAATCAAACAATCAAACAAACCTTCTCACAATGAAACCACTAGTTGGTGGTGAAACTTCCCCAGTGGAGTCACCAATTTATGTTATAGGAAGGAACATGCAACATCAATGGTTCCAATGGACATAGATGGATATTTTTCCACATAGGATTAACGTTGGAAGAATACACAAATCCTATGAATATATTACCACTCACAAACAAAATTACAACAAAGTGTTCCTAACAATGACCGAGTGAATGGATAAGAGAATTCCTTTTGGATGAGATGGTTATACCAAAGATAGGAAATAAAAATCATCCTCTAACATAGAATAAGTATATACCATAGAAAGGGTATCATAGACTTCATAAAGAATAGATAAGAAACCAAGAAAATGGATTCAGGATAAGTAAATACTGAAAACAACACAAACACATTAAGGATTGTTAAAACACTAGGTTCATCACACTTTTGGATATTCTGGAGATAGTAAATTGGGAATTAAAGGTTGATTAGGAGAGTTGATTGAGGGGTCGATAGTGTAGTTGGAAGGTGTATAGGTTGAGGTAGAAAATAAGAATATCTAGGAATTCCCTAGGCAATCAAAGTTGGCTATGCCTTCCTCATTCTAAAGAAGTTAGTTATACTCTGGGTTATATGTACATGGTCATATGGATTGGTCTATCATAATAATATATACATGGAATTTTTTGTGTTATATATTGTACGTTGGGATATTATCACTTGTGCTTCAGTGATATAATGGTGTCTTAGACACCACTTCTTCTTGGAATTCATAACTCTTCACTTCTAGAATTCCTCAGTTCTCGTACATGGTATAAGAGATGTTGGTTTAATACCTATCCTATTATATATAAGTCTTTTGGAGGATTTCACTTGCATGTTCTCTTGTTGAGTTATATATATTGAGTAGATTGACTCAAGGTTTCAACTTGGAGACTAAATTAGGGTTTAGATGTGCATAGTGATTATAAGTTCCAAGCAATAAATTTTGGAATTGAATGACCATGATTATGGTATATGGGCATAAGACATGGAAATTCTATTGAAGAGTAAATTACTTTAGTAGTTTACAAAGATTGTAGTTCCAAACCCTAAGGATGATCAACATAATTTCATCATTGATGAGAAGAAGGATGAGGTTGTAGGACTTATAATGGTCAACATCTCGAGGGATATTTTCTTTCGTACAAGTGGGATCAAATTTCCAAATCAAGTCTAGAAGAAGATAAATGTACTATTTGAGAAGATTGATGAGTGTCATATTATGGAAGTTGAGAAATAATTGATCCCTTTTAATCCTCTCCTTTGATAAGGTTAATATTACTTAGCTCATGTGAAGGAACTATAATTGAAATTGGGTGAATGTGAAAAGTATTTTACAAACAAAGACAATTAACTTATAGAATTTATCTTGATGAATTTGAAGACACCCTATGATATATTATGTTTGGAATTTCATGTAGTTTGGCTTCTAGAAAAGAATATGATCAGGACTATTCCTTTAGTTCTATCTATGGTTTTCTAATTAGGGAAAAGGAAAATTTTCTTGATGAAGGAAAACTCAAGGTTAATAAGAAAGCCTCTAAGATTAATAATAGGCATATTGATCATATATCAACTAATAAATTTAAGAAGAAGATTGCCCATTGATAATGTGGGAATACATGACATGTGGAGCATACTTTATCAAATAATACAAAATATATTGAGGATAAAATAGAAAATCTTAAAGGGAGAGTGTCAATTGTTGGAATACTTAGAGTGGGCGAGGGGGGGTGAATTAGTATGAGAAATTTATACCACTTTTAACCAAAATATATATACTTTTACTTTATCAAAAATGTTCAATTGTTTATCACAATGCATCATCTATGATTTCATTCAATATATCATGAGCATATAATCATAATCAACATCACATCAACAACATTACATCAAATACACAATACACCAGTATTTATGTGGAAACCCAAATGGGAGAAAACCATAGAATGCTTTCTTATATATATATCAAGAATTCATTCATACGAAGCAACAAATTCCAAATTCTCCATATGCAACTGGAAGGAGGATACAAATCCCTATTCTCTGGCTCCAACTTGAATGAAGCTACAACTCCCTAAATTATTTGGTTCCAACTAGAAGGAGGCTACAACCACCTGATTCTTAGGCTCCAACCTGAAGAAAACTCCAAATCCTTGATTCTCCAACTCCAACCGGAAGGAGGATAAAACCCCCTCTCTTTGTCCCATCCTTCCACCCTGAAGTATAAGTGTAGACCAACTATCACTACCACAATCACTGCCACTATGATTTCCACTGTCACTGTCACTGCCACTGTCACTGTAACCTGTAACCAGTCAATGTCACTGTATCCAACCTGTCACTGTATCCAACCTATCACATCAACCTATCCAACCTGTCACTATCACCGATACTGAACCATATTCTCTCACATGGATCATATACCAAGGACACTTCTCAACTGCATGTCCAACATCACCAACAAATGCCTCTACCAATCATGTACCAATATCACCAACACACCATCACAAGATACATGTCTCAACCAAGTACCAACATGTACCATGCACCATGCATTAACCTGTTCCACAATATGTGCCATCAACCATGTACCATAACATGCGCCAACCATGCACATTAACCATATACCATATCATGTATAATACCATATTCCAACCATGCACATCAACCATGTATATCAACCATGTACATCAAGACCATACCATATAACAATCCTATACCATACGAAGCATCAAACGTGTACCACAACTTGTACCACAACAAGTGCATCAACCATGCACCAACACATGTACAAAACCATGCATCAATCATGCACTTCAACCTGTACCAAACCGTGCATCAAGCATGCACCTCAACCTGTACCATATGCCTCAAGCATCAACCATGTATACTAAGTACCAATCATGTACCATACCATATATCAACCATGTACATCAAGAATGTACATCAACACTTTTACCATACCATGTACCATATACCATGAAATGTGTCTCAACCATATACCATATCACTCTCAATCATGCCATGTACCATAATATAAGCCTCCTGTATATGCTAATATAAAAAAGATGTGACTCTAAAAATGAACCATAAAAACCATATACCAAGTACCAAGAGTATGTCTCAAGCATGTAACAATATCACCTCAACCATATTCAATCATGTATCATCAAGGGCCTCCAGAACATGCCTTAGGAATGTGCCATACCATCCAAGATACAAGCCTCAAACAAATACATAAAAGACATACCTTTACTCATGAAAACCTAAATCATACCATCTCAGATCCTGTAGCAACTGTGTTGTACCATGGAACCTTGCTCCAAATCAACCAACCATTCTTCTTCAAAGCTTTGCCTTAGATCCATGACATGTCCTCCTATAGCTTGTAGATGTACACGACATGTCCTCCTGTAGCTTGTAGATGTACGTGGCATGTCCTACTGCAACTTGCATATGTATGTGACTTGCCTTTATGAAGCCCATGTATAACCTAAGAAAACTAGGGTTTCCAGTTTTTTGCAACTCCAAAACTTTCACTCCTTGAGACTCATTTTCTACCTTAGACTTGATACATCATATTCAACCTCAGATTCACTAATAGATTTTCCAAAATATAGACCATAACATTCATAAGATATATATTCAATGTAAGTGTGTGTGTCCAAATGAGAGACTCTTTGAGGTGTATTTATACTTGTGCTAGGTAGCCTTTTTCCTTATTTTAGGGGCTTCTTGTTACAACCACTTTACCCTTTCACCAAGAATTGTAGCCAACTAGGGGCTTCTTGACCACTCTTTGATGCTTCCAACTTTACAATTCCATATCTCCCTAACCATGAGGAACCACATGGTTTTCCACATATCACTAGAAATGACATATCCATCTATGATAGTATTACCTAAAACTTCACTGTCCTTCATGTCCATATTCCTTAATCAACTTCGATTCCCATAACCACACCTCCAGGGTTACATGTAGACTACATAAAATGTACCCAACTAACTCATCATCAATCTTGATCATAAAAATTTCAATCAACTATCCAAAATATCTAGACCTCTCCAAGGGTTGACATCAATCTCTAAGTGTTGACATCAATTTCTAAGGGTTGACATCAATGACAACCAATTGTCCAACATCGACTAGTTGGTTAACCAACCTATAGCATCAAATTTTATGAGGTAGGGGAGATAGCTATATGTTCTCTATTATTACTTCTTAAACCTTGCATTCTCACACTTCTAAAAATAAGTGGATAGTTAAATTTGGTTGTACCCATCACATGGCTAAGGATGCTTCTCTCTTTTATTCATTGAGTAAAGCTAAATAATAATAACTATTTGTAGCAGATGATTATACACATACTATTTCTAGTTGTGGTAAAATTGAATGTCAAAATGGTGTGATCACTATGTGTATCATGTACCAAGATTGAGTGGTAATTTGTTGTATGCACCCCTACTAACCTATACTTGCAAGAAATTTGAATTTTGACCCAATAGGTTTTTTGTGATGGATATTAACAATGAATTTGTTGATGCTACTGAGCGTATTCTTGACCCTAATGAAAGGATATATATATATATATATATATATATA
>ML812534.1:202356-226857 GCA_009831015.1 Picea engelmannii
TTAGTCTTTGACTTTTGTTGATGATTTTTCGAGGTATACTTGGATATATTTCTTGAAAAATAAAGATTATTCTTTGAAAAATTCAAGGAATTTAGGGAATTGGCTGAAAAACAATGCAATTGACCTATGAAATGTTTAAGATCTAACAATGGAGGAGAATATGTGAGGAATGCCTTTGATAGATACTTGTCCTAGCATGGTTTTATTTGCTAAGATATGTACCTTACACACCTTAGAAAAATGATGTTGTTGAAGGGAAGAATCAAACCTTGGTCAAAATGTCACGGTGTTTGGTTTAGGCCAAAGGTTTGGGTAGAGGTTGTTTACTATTCATACCATGTTATGAACATGATTTTCACAAAAGATGTGTGGGATATGAATCCTCTTGAGAAATGGAGTGGAAGGAAACCCTAAATTGGACACCTTAGAAAATTTGGATGCATATATTGGGCTATTGCAGATGATAAGAGGAAGAAGTTAGATGCAAAGCATCATGCTTGTGTTATGATAAGATACTCTAATGAATTGAAACCTTATAGGTTGTTTGATCTTGTCAAATAATAGGTTATTTGTAGGAGGTATGTTATTTTTTATAAGTAAATGTATTTCTATATTGAACACGTGTTCCAAATTTTTAATTAGAAATCCCTTAAAGAATTATAATGGAGTGACTACTACACTACATCCACCAATGTGTCAACAATTGTTTCAACTAGAAACTTAACTCATGTGCTAAACCTAATTTATAGTTGGTCTCCCACAATAGAGTCAACCACGAGTTTTGGACCACTTAATCATTCAACTATTAGTGATTTTGATGTAGGAACTCCCTTTACAAGGGACATTTGTCTTCCTAGATGGGTGACTAATATTATTGAAGCTATGGATGATGCTGAAGGAAATATACATGACTCAAGAAAAATTAAAGGCTAGAAACAATATGATAACATTGCTCTAATGGGACAGGTTCTAGAGGCATGTTATCTTGGTACATATTCAAATGATTGACCCGCATGGGATAATGCTATGGATAATGAGTATCATTATTTGATGAACAATACAATTTGGGATTTAGTTCCTATACCACAAGGAAATAATGTGGTGAAATGTTGATGGGTTTGCAAGATTAAATTCACATCTAAAGGTTTCGTTGAAAGGAATAAGGATTGCTTGGTAGTAAGTGGATTTTCTCAAGAAGAAGGTATCGACTAATTTGAAACATTTTCCCCTATTCCAAAGATGAATTATGTTCAATTGATTCTTTCATTTGTTGCTCGTTTTGGATGGGAGGTACATCATATGGAAATCATTATTTCTTTCATACATGGTGATCTATGTAAGGAGTTTTATATAGATAAACCCCTGGAATTTAAGAAGGATGGAAGTTTTACATGTTGACTGAAGAAATCCTTATATGGTTTGAAACAAGAACATAATATGTGGCATAAGAAGAATGGCTAGTTCTTTTTCAATTTTTCTTTGAAACACTATGAATTAGATCACAATATTTATGTTTTAAATGTGAGTGTTGCTACTTTAATTGTTGACTATATGTTTATGATTTATTCATTATTGGAGGTAGTGTTATTCTAATTTTGGGTGTGAAGAAACAATTAGCAGATACATTTGAAATGACCAACCTTGGTCTATTGCATTTATTTCTAGGCATCCAAGATGTTATAAATGCATGATGGTATATTCCTTTATCAACATAAATTTGTAATGAATCTATTGTAGAAATTCAAAATAGAAGATTGTAAAATGTGTGATACACCTTATTAGTTGAAGTAAATATGACTAAAGAGTGAGACTCATTGAAAATTTGATGCTACTCTCTACAGGAAACATGTTGGTAGCCTTATTTATGTAAATCAATGACATCATATTTCCTTTTTTATTAGTGTGGTGTCTAGGGTTCATGCAAGATCCAATAGGTAGCCACTTGAAGGTTGCAAAGAGCATTTTTAACTATATCAAGAGCACTTATCAACTTCTCATAAAAACATAGTTATCGACTTGAGGAGAATTGTGACCTCAAAATGAGAACTCTATCCATAAAAACCTATATTTTTTGTTTTAAAAAAAGTCAAAATAAACCCCAAAGTGAAAAGTGGTGCTACCATTAGTATCATTTTCTTGTTCAAGTTTAAAATTACAACATTTTTCAACCATTTCTTTAAATAGCCATAATCTACTAAAAAAACCATAAAATCAGCATCTGAATAGAAAAAGGTCATTTTTGAGCGGGTTAAAAATTACATCTTAACAATTGGTACTATTGCAACCAAAACCTTAAAATCAACCCTCAAATAGAAAAATGGTGCTACCAATAACATCCTTTTTTCCGAGGTTAAAATTACAACATTTTTGAAATGACAACCTAAAAAATTGATATTGTTACAAACAAAACCTTTAGATGAACATTAAAACTAACACTCCTTTAGGGTTAGTTAATAAATCACATTATCCTCCCTCGATATATTCTGGGGAAGAGGTGACCAATCTAGTTGAGTCCCTTGGGTTACTAGTTGGAAGTTGAGACCATCTTCCATCCAGATATTTTGAGGAAGCAAAGGTCATTCTTGTTGAGTGCAAAAATTACATTATCTCTTATTGACAAAAAACCTAGTTCCAAAAACTATCATATAAAGAAAGATCTAGACCATATACTCATGGGATAGGGACACCCCTATATGTAATAATATGTCTTGAGTCCAACATAATTAATATTTTGTCAATCTGAATCCTGGTTATCATTTTATGGTGAGTTGTAATTCACTTCCTAAAACATTATTCAAGGACACAAGGCAATGTTTTGTAGGGGGCATAAAAAAACAAATCAAGCAACATAATTGAGAGTCATTAGAACTTGCATGTGTATTTGATAAATACCAACATGTATTCTATCCACAATATCTTTATCCAAACTTTAAAAAAATTGACCCCTAAGTGTAAAAATTACATTGTCTTTTATTGAGCAAAGCCCTAGTTCCAAAAATTGTCAAATAAAAAAAGTTGTAATTTGATGTCATGGGTCCAACATAATCAATGGTTTGTTGAGCTTAGTCACAATTTTTTTTGTTTTATGGAAAGTTGTAACCCACTTCCGAAAGACATTAGGGACACATGGTAAATTTGTGCAAGGGACATAAAAACCAAATTGAGTAGAATAATTGAGTGTTGTAAGATCCTACAAGTGTGTTTGGGAGCACACTATCCACAAGCTCCTAATCTATAGTTTTCAAAAGTGACCACTGAGTGCAAAAATTGCATGGTCTCTTATTGAACTTAAATAAACTTACGGATGCTTGCATATGAATTTTATGTAATTGTTTCATGAAAATTTCTTTCATCCTAAATGCTTTTGAATCATTGGATTGTATAACCATGTTTATATAAAAATAGGAATTAACCCTAACAAAAGGATGTCTCATCAATCTATGATTTTTTTCATCTCTATCATCCCCAATTCTTGAATGTTTATGGAGGAAAACAACATCCATACAATAACAAGCAAGTGATCAATTTTATTGAATGATTCAATCCTTTCAAGTGAGAAACTACAAGAAATAGATAGATTAAATACTCCAAGAAATTAGGCAAAATAGGAAACTATCCAATCAATTTAATAATATAATACTGTACATTATGTGCACAATTTGTTGAACCAAAATTTGATCAACCAATGATGATTGCTAAAGTGTTGTAATATTCTCTTCAAAATAATTGAAATTACTCCTTGATCCTTCACAATTGTCTCTTTATAACCCAAATGTGCATGTGAAGCCTTGAATATGACTCATTCCTTCTCTAGTCATGTTTCTCCTTGATTAGTTCATACACATCTCATCACCCAGGTCATTATTTCTATAAACCCTAGAAACAAGCATAATTTCATCAAAGTTGTCTTGGCTAAAAGATTGCAAGTACCCAATATTACCCTCCCTGGGTATATTGCAAAGATCCCTTTGTTTGTAGGACAAGGGATGCACTTTGCACAATGATTTCACTACTTATTCTATAGAGGTGTAACATAGTCTATGAAGACGAAGATGTAGGAGTGTCGATGGGAAGAAGCATTTATTGGTCCCACAAAATAAATGGCCCATTTGTCAAAATGTTCTAACACCATATGTAGTTATAGCGACATTTCATCTACTTGTACAGGTCTACCCATGTGTTGACATTTTTCACACCTCTTCACATACTCTTTGGCGTATATGAAAAGTGTGGGTCAATAATACCCTTTATGGAGTGCCTTGTACCCAGTTATTTTATTTTAAGAATGGCCCCCACATGCCCCATCATGACAGGATTTTAGTATCTCATGGAATTTGTGTTCCCGTACGCATCTTCAGATAATCAAGTTAGGCCCAGTGTAGAAGAGGCAACCATCAATCCATGAAAATGTTTCACTTTTCCTGACTATACTTTGTCTCTATTTGGGAGTTAGATTATGCAGGAGATTTCCTGCAGCCAAAAAGTTAGAATTATATGAAAAAAAAAGGTGAGTTAATAGATACTACAAATAGGTGTTCATCTGGAAAGGAATCTTCTAGTGGAGGTTCATTTCATTAGATATTATTCTAGAAATAAAGTTGCCAACTACATTATCTTTTCCTCGTTTATCTAGGACGATAATATCAAATTCTTGTAATAAAAGAAACCATGTAGTGTCCATGCCATTGGTGGTCGGTTTGTTCATTAAACATTTAATAACAACGTGATTAGTATGAAAAACTACAGAATATCCAGTAATGTAGTTCCTAAACGTGTTTATTGCATGAATAACAACAAGAAACTCTTTCTTGGTTACAGTATAGTTCAATTCTACATGTGATATATTCTTACTGACATAGTAAATTTCATATGATTCATTTCCTTCAAGTTGTCTGAGAACGGATCTGAAAATAGGTATGATGCGTCTGTGGAAATTTGGAATTCCAGGGACCAATCAGGTCCTCATAAAATAGGAGCTTCAGACACTTTGATTTTAAATTCATCAAGTGCATGTTGGCATGTCTCCATCCATACAAAATCAATGTATTTGTTAAGTAAAGGAAATAATCGATGAGAAATGCGTGAATTTTTTTCAATGAATCTAAGGTAATAACCAACATATCCTAGGAAACTTTGTACCTTCTTTTGCGAAGTTGGAGTTGGAAAATTTATTATTACCTTTACATTTTTTGGATCGACTTGAACACATTTTTATGAGATGTGATGTCCTAATATGATGCCACCAGTTTCCATCATTAAAAAAATTTCAATACTAAGGGAAACATTTGACTCTTTTCATCTTATTAGTGTTTTCTCCAGATTGGTTAATGCCTCATCGAATTTGTTCCCATATGTTGTGAAATCATCCATATATATTTCCACCTAATTGTGAATTAGATTAGAGAATATACCTATAACATATCACTGAAAGGTGTCAGGGGCGTTGCATAACCCAAATGGTAGAACACAATAGGATAATGTCCCCCAAGGACAGGTGAACATTGTTTCTCTTGGTCTTTGGGTGTGATTTGGATCTGGTTATATCCACTAAATCTGTTGAGGAAACAAAAGTATTTCTTCCATACTAATGTGTCCAAGACCTGGTCAATAAATGGTAAAGGGAAGTGGTATTTATGTGTTTCTTTATTTAGTTCCCTATAGTATACACAAATTATCTATTTTCCATTTTTCTTTGGTACCATGACAAGAGGGGAGACCCACTAGCTATCAAAAATTGGATAGATGAAGTTAGTTGTAAGCAATTTTTGTAATTCTTTGACTATTTCCTTCAGTGTTGGGTTCATCCAGTGTTGGGGTTGGCAGATGGGTCTAGATGCTTCCTTAATACATATGTGATGTGTGCATAGGTCAGGATGAATTCCCTTCATGTCAGAGTAATCCCATGCAAAGGCATCAATGCGTTTTTGTATAACTTTAACCAATCACCCCTTTTTTTCCAGTTAGTCCTTGGTTTATTTTCACGGTTTTACTTGGGATGATTTATATGGTTTCTATAAGGGATCCTTGATCTTTTTCTAGTGGGGATGCATGTTCTATGGGTGAGAAGCTTGTTGAGGTTAAAGAAACTTGACTTTCTGGTTGCAAAACATGCTCGAGAATATGTGTGTTTTTTGAGGAAGAGGAGGAGTCTATAAAATCATTGATTTTGTCATCCTCTATTTTATATATTATGGCTAGGTATTGATCTATGGAGAGGACTTGATGGGATTCCCCTTCTTCATCACACTCTTCTCCGCCAATGCAAAGTTGTGTTTCTAAGTCTATGTTGGGTTTAGTGGGAGGGTAGAAGGTTAATTATTTTGTGGATGCCCCGTGAGAGATGGTCATGTTGCTTGACCTTCAACTAATGTAGGCATTGGTAGTGGCTAGCCAACGCCTTCCCAGGATGAGAGAATACTCGCCCGAAGAGGTTTTGGGTTGTAGGACCATGAAATCAATGGGATATTCCCATGAATCCATAAATATCACTACATCTTCTAATATGCCATCTGGTTTAACAGTTTATTTTTCGGAAAGTTAAAGTATGGTTGGGATTTTACTAAGGCCTATAAGACCTAAGGCTTGCATAGTCTTGGGTATCTTAACATTGATGGCAACCCCAAGTTCAATTAATGTTTTACTAATAAACACATTTTTTATTTGCACATTAACAATTGTACTGCCAAGGTCAAAGTATTTAGCTGCGTGAACCCCCCCATAATTAAACATGATATTTTTCCTATGACGTGAACAGTTTGAGAATCTTTTCATTTCCTACTGGGTTTTCTCAAACAAATTTCTCATGTCGCTTTTGAATAAATAGGAACATCCTTAATTTCTTGAAATAGTGGTATTTTGACACACATTTTTTAGTTCTCCTAAGAAATCAAACTCAATATGTGCAAAAGGTTTCTCTCGGTTTAGCCTTTTAGGATGGGGTGGGTCTTGAAGTTTTGGGTGGGCATTCTCAGCTTTTCAAGGTTCCTGAGATTGTTTTTGTTCTGATTTTTCATTTGGGACATCCTCATTCAAATATTCAATGCTAATACAAGGTTGGTCCTTGGTTAGTGTCTTCCCATATCAGAGGTGAATATCGTTACATTCCTGGGAAGAGATAAAATAGGTTGAGTAGATTGCAAGTACATCGACTTGTGTTGGTTGACCTGACATTTTGTTATTAGGGTTAGGAATGGGTTTTGTAGGTAGTTGTGGTCGGGGAGGGTGGATGTAGATGCCTGCATCTAAGGAGGAAGAAGGAGTTGCATGGGTGGCTATGTCATAGGCTCTATGTTATAGGTTGTTGAGGCCCTCCTACATTGGGGTTTCTCTATCCATGTTTCCATAACTGGTTTGGAGGAGAAAGAGATACCCATTATTGTGTTATCATATCCCATGGTTGAGAAGCATATTACATGGAAGGGTTAGTCCAATATGAATTTAAATATTTATATTGATCTTGGATCATACCTTGAGGTCTAGGATGCCAAGGTCACTTCTATGAGACATATCATAATTGTTCTAGTTCCTCGGCTTTCTAGTAGATGGATTTTATTCCTGGTAAGGATGGACAATTTTGAGTAGTGTGATCCTCACTGCATATTCCACAAAATTCATTCCAATCAAATGAGAATTCTTTCTGTGGGTGCCTTGTTCTGCATCTCGGACAAAATATAGCCAAAGCTCGTTCTATTTCCTCCTTCTTCTTCATCTACAATGTATCCAATTAGGAGCTCACGAAACTAACTATATCAATATTGAAGTCTTCTAAAATGTTCCCGATTTCTACTCTGATGACTCCACCTCTAGTAGTCTTGTGAGTTCTTGTCAGTGTATCTCTTGGTCCTTTTCCTATTTTTTATGTGCCTTTGGAATATTTACAACAAAGTTCCAGGATAATATGTTGGCCTTGACCAAGTTTTGAGGAACACTTGGTCATATTTGACCATTTTTGGGACTTCGACAACTTTTCAAAGATGGAGCGCAATGCGAAGCGAAAATCATGGAAGCTAGACCCCTTTTTGGGTTTTGGGGGATAATGTAATGGGATTGGGATGTTGGCCCATGGGTTTACCCATGTTTAGGCCTATTTTGTATGTATATATAGATGCCTAGGCCATATAGAGAAGTAGTGGATGATATATTTATGTGATGTAGGCTAAGTGTCGAGGGTTGAATCTGTGTGATCAAGGCTTTGTGCATTTTGTGTAAGACTTCCAGAGCCGAGTGCAAGTCCTTGTGAGAGACTGTAGAAGGCTTTGTGTTGTAGTACAAGGAAGAAGGATCTAGTGAGCTGTGCAGATCTTCTGTCCTATGCGAAGAGGGATTTGGATGGCTCTGTGCTATAACCTGATTAACTAAAGCTAATACAAAATAAGACTTTGTGGACGTAGCCCCAGGGTGGGGGTGAACCATGGTAAATATGTGTGTTGTGCTCTGTTCCTCGACCTGATGTGTTTGTCTCTTCCTTTGCTAAGTGCTTTGATTTGTTTATATAGATCTATTTATGCTTTGTTCTTCTGAGATATGAATGAATATTAGATCTGGTATGTAAGATGCTTAGTGCTTGATCTGCCGAATCTAATTTATCTTGTTGTGGCTAAGTGTTGAATTATCTTAGATCTAAGTACATATTGCGATGCTCGGTGCTATCTGCGAAGTATCATGAGGGTTGAATATTGATGAATAATCTATGCTAGGTGATTGATAAGTGTTATAATCATAGATCCGTGTCCCAGCTAAGGTTGCATACACCTGAGTCTTGCAACCACCCCTGCCTCTACCTCGGGTGAGACTTCATCTGCTTCGCAGGTGTTGCTGAAAGGGTCGGTAGCTAGGGTTTTTTTGGTGCATTGTTGTAGCGTTGAACCTTGGGTCTGCCCCTGTGCCAACATAATATCATACTCTAACTAATAAACATCTCCCCCGCCCATTAGGTTGAGGAGTTCTATACAATCATCTCAAATTCCTCTTAGAAATAAGACATGTCGTGTCTCAGGATCCAAATATCCTTGTTTTTCCTTTTGTATGTTATAGGTGAACTGTTCAAAATAATCTTCAAGGATTTCATCTTTATGTTGCATCATCTTAAAGACTTCCTCTCTTCTTTCTTTATCTTTGCAGTAGTCTTGGTACTTGCCTAGAAATTTCTTTGTCATTTGGTCCCATGAGCGGATGTTATCTTGTCCAAGACCCATAAACCATCGAAGTGCAATGCTCTTGAGTGTGGTGGGAAAATTTTTCAGCTTCTGGGTATTCATTACATAGTCATAGCTTCTGCAAAGTACGTCGAACTCGAAGAGGAAGGTATCATGATCTTCCTTGGATAATCCATGAAAGTTTGACAAAGTTGAATGAGGGATGTTCTTCATCTTGGTCTTCTCATTTGTTTCTTTGATTGGAAATCCAAAAGTAGAGGGTTCCTCCTTGACAATCTTATGTGTCATTTATTTTTAAGGGTTTTCCTTTATTTATAAAGGTGCCTCGGGAAAAAGGAACTCTAACAAGTGATATTGTTTGTTGATGTGTTCTTCCGAAAGAGGAATCTGAGTGTGCAAAGATCCTTGTAAAGTTTATGATTCCTGAGGAGATGCTTCAGGATTTTTCTTGGAAAGAAAAATTGTTGTAGGTGATAAGCAATTTGGCTGATTGGGTTCCTTTTCCTCTTTTGATTGAATTTCACTTTTATCTTTTTGGGATTTTTTGGAAGAGATAATAAATCTACCTTGTTGATCTCTAACTCTTCTCATAGAAAAGACTAGAAAAACATTCTATGAATTGTTGAAAATAAATCATACCACTTTAAATGGAAATCCACACAACTACTTCTTTTGACAGTTCCTCGACAACGACGCAAAAAATGACAGAAATTTCGATTACTTCCTAATTAATTAGCAAACAATTGAAGAGTTGTACATTTAATTATCAATCCGAGGTCGGGTCTTACTTACGAATAGTCGTGCACCGAATATGCAAGACTAGTGTTATTTTTCTAAAGGGTTGTAGTAATTTTAATTTCACAAATCAATGATTCAAGATACTTAATTAAGTCACCAAACTAGACTAGCGTCTCAGTTGCAAGAAAACAAATGTCACACTTGTGAGAAGAAAAGTCACACACTTGCGAAAATTAAATTACACTTGCAGAAAGTAAATCACTCTTGCAGAATTGAAATCACATTTGCAAAAAGCAAATCACACTTGCAGAATTGAAATCACACTTGCAGAAAGTAAATCATGCTTGTAGAATTGAAATCATACTTGCATAAATTAAATCACACTTACAAAATTGGAAATCATGCTTGCATAAATTTAAATCACACTTGCGGAATTGGAAATCACACTTGCATAACTTAAATCTATATTATGATGTACCGGTGACTTGATCAAGTATAATGAAGATCCTATTTTGTTGTAACAACTACATTTTCGCACATTCAATGAAGATACAATATAATATCAATCCCAAACTATTGATGACTAAAGCTATCACAAATTAGAAAGAAGCCAAAATAAGGTGCAACTGCAAGTAGAGTTGCAGCATGAAATAAGTCACAACAATCATCCCATTAGGTTAAAAACACTCAAAATCAACCCCCAAAGTGAAAAGTTGTTCTACCATTAGTATTATTTTCTTGTTCAAGGTTAAAATTACAACATTTTGCAACCATTGCTTTAAAAAGCCATAATCTACTAAGAAAAACCACAAAATCAACATATGAATAGAAACATGTCCTTTTTTGAGGGGGTTAAAAATTACATCTTAACAATTGGTACTATCGCAACAAAAACCTTAAAATCAACCCTCGAATAGAAAAGTGGTGCTACCAATAACACCCTTTTTTTCGAGGTTAAAATTACAATATTTTTGAAATGACAACCTAAAAAATCGATAGTGTTACAATAAAACCTTTAGATGAACAATAAAACTAACACTCCTTTAGGGTTAGCTAATAACTCACATTGTCCTCCCTCTATATATTCTAGGAAAGAGTGTGCCAATCTAGTTGAGTCCCTTGTGTTACCAGTTGGAAGTTAAGACCATATTCCATTTGGATATTCTGAGGAAGAGGAGGTCATTCTTATTGAGTGCAAAAAGTACATTATATCTTATTGAGAAAAACCCTAGTTCTAGAAACTATAATATAAATCAAGATCTATTCCATATAATCATGGGAGAGGGCCACCCCTATATGTAATATTATGTCTTGAGTCCAATATAATCAATATTTTGTCAATCCGACTCCTAGTTATCATTTTATGGTGAGTTGTAACTCACTTCCTAAAATACTCAAGGACACATGGAAATTTTTTGTAGGGGGCATAAAAACCAAATCATGTAACATAATTGAGTGTCATTATCTCTTTCATATGCATTTGAGAAATACTAACATGACTATTCTATCCACAAGATCTTTATCCAAACTTTAAAAAAATTTACCCCTAGGTGCAAAATTACATTGTCTTTTATTGAGGAAAGCCCTAGTTCCAAAAATTGTCAAATAAAAAAAGTTGTAATTTGATGTCATGGGTCCAACATAATCAATGGTTTTTTTATCTTAGTCACAACCTTTTTTTTTTATGGCGAGTTGTAACTCACTTCCGAAAGACAACTAGGGACACATGGTAAATTTGTGCGAGGGTCATAAAAAACAAATCGAGTAGAAGATTTGAGTGTTGCAAGATCCTACAAGTGTGTTTGGGAGCACACTATCCACAAGCTCCTAATATAGATTTTTCAAAAGTTGACCACTGAGTGCAAAAATTGCATGGTCTCTTGTTAAACTTAAATAAATTTATGGATGCTTGCATATGAATTTTAGGTAATTGTTTCATGAAAATTTCTTTCATTCTAAATGCTTTTGAATCATTGGATTGTATAACCATGTTTATATAAAAATAGGATTAACCCTAACAAAAGGATGTCTCATCAATCTATGATTTTTGTTATCTCTATCATCCTCAATTTTTGAATGTTTTTAGAGGTAAACAACATCCAAACAATAACATGAAAGTGATCAATTTTATTGAATGATTCAATCCTTTCAAGTGAGAAACTACAATAAACACATAGATTAAAATACACCAAGAATAAAGGTGGAATAAAAAATTATCCAATCAATGTAATAAGATAATATTGTACATTATGTGTACAATTTGATGAACAAAAATTTGATCAACCAGTTATGATTGCTAAAGTGTTGTAATATTCTCTTCAAAATAATTGAAATTACTCTTTGATCCTTCACAATTGTCTCTTTATAACTCAAATGTGTGTGTGAAGTCTTGAATATGACTCATTTATTCTCTAGTCACGTTTCTCCTTGATTACTTCATACATCTCTCGTCACCTAGGTCATTATTTCTATAAAACCTAGTAACAAGAATAATTTCATCAAAGTTGGTTTGACTAAAAGATTGCAAGTACCCAATCTTACCCTCCCTAGGTACATTGCAAAGATCCCCTTGTTTGTAGAAAAATGAACATGCTTTACACAATAATTTCACTACTTATTCTATAAAGGTGTACATATTGTACCCTTTTAGATTGAAACCTATAACATTCAAGTAAGAAAGATAAGCCCAATATTACATAGTACTCAAATTCCTTTTACAAATATCTTAAATCATTTATCCAAATGAAACCATTAAGAAACAAAGTATAATTTGTTTGCATTTAACAACATCCAGGGGAAAAATGATATCAATATCACTATTACATCAAACAAAGATATTGCTAACAATTAAATTAATTTCGATCACATTGCTTTGAATGTTTAGGACAACAATTAGTTTACTATCATTCCTTAGCTTAAGTTATCCTATCAAGGCTATTCATATGGACTTGTTTTATTATTAGGACTTTTAGATATATAGACAACTATTCAAGAGATGAAACTTTAACTTATCAAAGCTATGCATATGGACTTGTTCTATTATTAGGATTATTTTTTTTTAAAGATATACAGGCAATTATTCAAAAGACGAAACTTTAATTTGGGTTAATCGATGATGGAATACTACCATGCATATGGATTTGTTATATTATTAAGACTTCTCGATATAAGTGCAATTACTCAAGAGTGTTATATTATTAAGACTTTTCGATATAAGTGCAATTACTCAAGAGTTGAAACTTTAACTTCGGTTGGTAAAGGATGAATCACTCTCATGAAAGACTAAGTGTAAACGAATCAAAAATTACCATCAATATCAAAATTCAACTTAGAATGAGTAAAAGAATAAATTGTACTCATCTCTTAAAAACGTTTTATTGAATTCATAAATATTAGAAGTAAGTTACCATTAATATAAAAATTCAAATTAGAATAGCTAAAAGAATAAAAGATTAAATTGTAGTCATCTCATTAAAAAACACTTTATTGTATTCATAAATATTTGTGAAACTCTTTTACACCTAAAGACAATGCATTGCAACTTTTTCAAAACAATGAATTGCAACGTTTTCATAACCATGATAGAGAAGAATCGATGAAAGAGAAATCAAAAGAGAGGACTTGAGAAGTTATGTCGATGGATAGATACCCTAAGTAATCCTAGAGAATGGGGAGACTAATTAAAACAATAGATTGGAGAATGCATAAAATAGGTAGATTTGGATTAGTTTTATCTATGTTGGAATTTAGCTTTGTGATTAGTATTATTTGGTGCAATAATTTACTTGTTTTCATATTTATCATACCTGAAAAATATCAGGTAGAATCACCTCTATTATTTATATCGACGAACGATTTAAATTTGAAGATATCAATTTTAACAACCAATTTTAATAACATATTGCAATGCAATATGATATATCATATTGACAGAAATAATTATATTATCCATAGTGATTAACAATTTAAATTCTAAAATACCAATTTTATTTATGTTATTGTGAAACAACTTTATTTTCCATATAAAAAAAAAAACAAATTGAGGGACATAAAAACCAAATTGAGTGTTGTAAGATCATGCAAGTGTGTTTGGGAAAGACCGACATGAACACACTATCCACAAACTCCTAATCTAGAGTTTTCAAAAATTGACCACTGAGTGCAAAAGTTGCATGGTCTCTTATTGAAATTAAATAAAGTTATGGATGCTTTCATATGAATTTTAGGTAATTGTTTCATAAAAGTTTTTGGTATTCTAAACACATTTGAATCATTGCATTGTATAGCCATGTTTGAACTTAAATAAAGTTATGGATGCTTGCATATGAATTTTAGGCAATTGTTTCATGAAATTTTTTGGTATTCTAAATACATTTGAATCATTGCATTGTATAACCATGTGTATAAAAATAGGAATTAACCCTAAAAAAATGATGTCTCATCAATCTATGATTTTTGTCATCTCTATCATCCCCAATTTTTGAATGTTTATGGAGTCAAACAACATTCAAACAATAACATGCAAGTGATCAATTTTATTGAATGATTCTATCCTTTCAAGTGATAAACTACAAGAAACACATAGAATAAAATACACCAAGAATAAAGGCAGAATAAGCAACAACCCAATTAATGTACTAAGATAATATTATACATTATGTGTACAATTTGTTGACCTACAATTTGATCAACCAATTATGATTGCTAAATTGTTGTAATATTCTCTTCAAAAAATTTGAAATTACTTCCTGATCTTTCACAATTGTCTCTTTATAACCCAAATGTGCATGTGAATCCTTGAATATGACTCATTCCTTCTCTAGTCGTGTTTCTCCTTCATTAGTTCATACATTCCCCATCCCCTAGGTCATTATTTATATAAACCCCAACAAGAAGCATAATTTCATCAAATTTGGCTTGGCTAAAAGATTGCAAGTACCCAATATTACCCTCCTTAGGTACATTGCAAATATCCCTTTGTTTGTAGGACAAGGGACACCATTTCCACAACAATTTCACTACTTATTCTAAAAGTTGGCTTGGCTTAAAGATTGCAAGTACCCAATATTACCCTCCCTAGATACATTGCAAAGATCCATTTATTTGGAGGACAAAGGATATCATTTGCACCACTATTTCACTACTTATTCTAGAAACGTGTACATACCCTACCTCCTATAGATTGAAACTTATAACCTCCAAATAAGAAACATAGTCCCCCTCTTACATAGTACTCAAATTCCTTATACAAATACCTTAAATCATTTATATCCAAATAAAACCGTTAAGAAATCAAGCATAATTTGTTTGCATTTAACAACATCCATGGAAAACATGATATCAATGTCACCACTATATAAAGCAAAGATATCGTTAACGTTTAATTTCGATCACGTTGCTTTGAATGTTTGGAACAACAATTAGTTTACTATCATTCCTTAGCTCAAGTTATCCTGTCAAGGCCATGCATATGGACTTGTTCTATTATTAAGAGTTTTACATATAAAAAAATTATTCAATAGATGAAACTTTAACTTGGGTTGATCGAGGATGGAAAACTGCCATGCATATGGATTTGTTTTTGTTATTAAGACGTTTAAATATATGGACTTTTTCTATTATTAAAATGTTTACATACAAATGCACCCATTCAAAAGATCAAACTTTAACTTGGATTGACATAGGCTGAATCGCTACCATTAAAAACTAAGTCTATGCAAATTAGAAGTTACTTTTAATATCAAAATTCAATTTAGAAGAGCTAAAAGAATAAATTGGATTAAAAAAATTAGAAGTTATCATCAATATATAAAAAACATTTTATTGGATTTAAAAAATTAGAAGTTATCATCAATATATAAAAAACATTTTATTGGATTAAAAACACTTTATTGGATTTAAAAAATTAGAAGTTATCATCAATATCAAAATGCAACTTAGGATAACACTTTATTGGATTCAAAAATATCAAAATTCAACTTAGAATAGATAAAAGAATAAAAGATTAAATGGTAGACATCTCATTAAAAAAAGGCATTTTATTGGATTCATATAGTGGTGAAACTCTTTTACCGCTAATTAATTAATAAATACAATGTATTGCAATTTTTTTATAATTTTTTTTGCAATGGAAAAAAACAAATTCATTGATATTTAAATTTGAATGAAAAGAAACTTTTAATGTACAAAATATAAACTGTAATGAGGTTTATATATCGCCAAAAAACCATGACTTTGTGACTTAATACATGCTTGCATCTGACTCCTATTTTTATTTTCTATTTTTCATTTTCATTTTCAACATACGTACACTTAGTAGTAATTGAAAAAAAAGACATAAAATTGTTTGATCAACTATCTATCCCGACATCTTTTAGTTATCACGCCCGGCCATAGTATCATTTACAAATTCTTGCAATTGTAACCAGCCAGGATGTTGATCTAGAGCTTCTTTGGACAATGAATCTGCTATAGAGTTAAATTGCCTGTGGATATGCATGATGTGAAGCTAAGTGAAAAGAGATTTATATGCATGTATCTTCTGCTGCCAAGGAATTAGAACCTGTGAGAGAATTGTGCATTTACCTTCAAACCAGTCTATAATCACCTTAGAGTCACATGCAATCATTAATTCATTAAGATGTAGAATCTTTTCCAGAGTGAGTAGTCCCCATAACCCAAGAATATCTGCCTTAATATTAGTACCTTCACCAACAATAAGTGTAGCTTTGATAACATGTTTTGAACTAAACTCAAGAAAAATTACAACTCCACATTTACCTCCAACATCAACTCCATCGAAGAATCCAATAGGCTTGTTTTCAAAGTACACCAAGGAAAATATATAGTCCAGACTGAGACCTTCAAAAACATCCTTGTATTCCTTTAATGACATCAGAATTATGCTACAGATCAGGCTTTCATTCCGGAGAAAATATTCAAATAAAATTTTATTCCTGTAATTCCAAATTCCCCAAAGTATATGGAAAGGAATTGACTTGTGATTTGGAAAGGTATGGAACCATTAAATAAAATTTTCTTGTAATGAAGGAAGATCTCAATATCCTCTGATCTATAGCTATTTAAAAACTTCCATCCAGATGATTTGTGAAATTTAGCAATTGCCAAACAAGTGCACAATTGTTTCCTCATCATATAAGCACAATGGACATAACAAAGGGCCTATACCTCCTCTAAGTCTATAATTCTCGCCAGTGAGGACCCGGTTTTTTAGGCAAAGCCAAATAAAGCAAGGAATTTTTGTAGGGATATTTACTTTCTGTATTACTTGATGCCACCAACAAGTCTCCTCATCACTATGTTGTGAGAGTAGGGCTTCATAAGCTAGTTTAACTGTAACCTTTCCCGAGGACTTATTATAGGACCAACAAATTGTATCCTCTTCATTATTCATAGAAATTCCACTACATCTAAGCATTGAAAGATATACATCCCATTCCAAAGAAAACACACCTTCCATGCCTAAATCTACTGAGGAAAACTACCCAGTAGCGTCTAAGGGATATTCAACTGCAAGGTTTGTGATGTGTGCCAAAGAATAAATATGTGCATCTTGGAGAAACTTAATTAGCTCTCTTGAAAGCTTATAGGAGGAGTTGTTTTTGGATTACTAAGAGGGGGGGTGAATCAGTAATAGAGAAATTTAATCCTTTTTCACCATAAAATGCAAGTGTTATATCAATGTAGCATTATCATCCAATAGTTACAGAGTAAATAAACAATGAACAAATGAGCAATCACACACATACATAGTACACCAGTTTTTTATGTGGAAACCCAAAGCGGGAGAAAACCACATAATGCTTTTTCTTATATGTCTTTAAGAATTACATTCATTGGAAGCACCAACTTCCTTTGTTTTCCAGCTGCAACTGGAAGGAGGCTCCAACCACCTAGATTCTCAGGCTACAACTTGAAGGAAGCACCAACTCCCCAATTCTTTGGCTACAACCAGAAGGAGGCTACAACCCCCTATGTTCTCCGGCTACAACCAGAAGGTGTCTACAACCACTCGTCCTTGATCCGTCCAACTGCCCTGACGTAAAAGTAGAATGATGGAACCACTGTCACACTATCACTATGAGATATACTATTGTAAACTTGTACCAATCAACCTGCACCAAACAACTTGTACCTGTTATCACATTTATTTGCAAAGGAGGGGTGTTTTCCTAAGAAGTTGGACCCTTGGAAAAATGATTAAAGAAAGCGAGCAAAAAACCCACAAACCGGCTTATATCCTAAGTCGGAGGTGCGATGTGACCTTTTGGTAGGATGTGATAAGACACGCACAAATCTGGGCGGTCAAAATTGGTGCGCCTCATATCAATGGTCGTCGATTATATCAGGGTTTCAACATGCGCATGGGATAAAAATGGTAGAGAGGTCCGAGGAAAACAACCGCAATTTGTGAAGGTGCTACGTGTCTGCCAAAGACACACATTGATCCCAAAAGTGGGGAAATTTCGAACCCCTTTTCGTAGCCCCGATATGCGCATGTGCATATAGTGTCCTATCCTGGGACGACAAGTGGTCCTCCCTCATCACTTTCGCTCCCTCCATCTGTCTTCCACTCACCATCCCGTCGGCACTTGTCCCTCTCTCATCTCCTGCCACCTGTACCACCTCGCTTCACATCACCTCCGTCCCATTACACCTCATCTCCTTCTTGTATGTCCCCCATGCTATCTCCTCGTCCATCCACAGCTGTCCACCTGGCCATCTCCCATTTTCTAGTCCATACCGGGTGCGCCATTTACTTTGTCAGCAACCACATCTGCCATCAGGCTTGCTCGCAAGCATCCAACTCATATCCAGATAACAAATGTTGAACCTGCCACATATTACGGGTGCAGAGTTGACTTGAGCCTTCCCCGATCCCGATGAAGTAGTTATGAAGGTAGTTTGCGAAGGTTGAACGTTGTTTCTTCCATAAGTAGAAAGTGCAGGAAAGGACTGTCAGTTAGTCAGCTCATCAGTAGGTCCATTCTAAAGCCCGCTTGCGTCCGATCAAAATTCACGTCAGGTCAGAGACTGTATGCATAGTCCGACAGGAAGCATGCCCAAGCAATGCCTTCAACGCAACTTCTCGATTATGCTCCTATGATTTTTGTTTTGAGTATAAATACTCAATTTTGATATTTTTGTAAGCATCGATGGTAGAGCAAAGCTCCCATATTGTAAAGTTTGAATGAACATTTTGGTTCTCTGGTTATGTATATGCATTTGAGACATCTTGTTTAATGACAGTGAGCTTTCTTACTCCCTCTTGTTTCCCTCTGATGCTGAAATAATTCATGGTTGAATGATTCACTTGAATTATTCTGACTGCATTATGATGAAAGTTTGATTATAGTGTTGTTATGGTTCCTTTCAGTTTCTGTAAGATTTAAATTCAAGAAGTTCTTGTGTTTAAATCGTTCCTCCTTGGGCTGCCGAAAGACTTGGTGTCCTTGGCATACCTCTGCATTTTTCGCACCGACGTATTCCTCCCACTCACCCTTACTACAACTTATTGTCTGAAGTTAAATTAGGAACTCACCTGCTAGTGCATATTAGTCTAGTTTTCTGAGTTAAGACGATATTTCCTTGAGACTGTGCCCATTTGACTCTTTTATAACCAATCTGTGACATAAAATTTGATGGGTATCAGGCTTACCTCTGCCACAATCCAGAGCTGACTTCTGGTGCTAACATTTCTAGCATCGTTGTCGAGGACGAATTGAAGATTTTCCCTGGGATTGAATGACAAAGCTTAGTGGTTTTGAAGGTGCATCAGAATCCAGTACATTAAGATTGCAACTGTGCACCTAGCGACTCCACTGTGGTGACTCCATTGATACAGATCTATTGGCGACTCCATTGTTTTAGTTGTGGCTTCCAGAGGCAGACACACAAGGTCTACTCCACAGCTGCCTTTGGCAACACCTGAAGTTGACCCAGAGAAAATTATTAGAAAGGGAAAGTCCCTTCATGAAGGTACTTCTATTGTTGAACTAGGTGTTTCTGATGATTTTCATTATCCTATAGGAACTCCAATTTATGATTCTCATCCTTCTGTTATACCTTCTGTTGGAGTTTCCCGAACTTTGAATTTTGGAATGTTCCTATTGGGTTTTCTCCTCCTGGTATGGGATTGGAGGAATAAACCATTGTCACTCCTCTCTCCCCTGAGGTTGTACCGTGGGTTAGACCCAGTGCATCAGAAAATTTTCCTGCCCCAGGATTTACCACTCCTCCTCCTATTAGAGTTACTGATTTCATGGAAAGAGAGATCCCTGTTCCCTCACACCCTTTAGATTTTTCTCCAAATCCTTTGTTGTTTCCCTTTCCTCTCAGAAGCTGAGTTCTAGCCTCCCCTATTCTAAATCCTTCTCCTCCTAATTTTCCTCCACCTCACATTCTTATGGCAGGTGCTAATCCTCCTAGGAACATAATGGATGCCATAGTGGCTGCAAGATATGCCCCTCTAGTCTTACCTTAGCCTATGAATGCTCTCCCTACTGGAGATTACTTGAAATATATGCCAAAGTTCACTGGAGAAGAGAATATAACTACTGAAGAGCACCTTGTTTCCTTCTATAGTTATGCAGACAATCTGAATATTGAAAACAAGGATGTCTGGATGAGAGTATTTGTCCAAAGCCTTGATGGCGAGGCTAGGAAGCGGTTTAGGGGTTTGACCCCTGGATCCATTGCTGGGATTGAGGCTCTAGATGATGTTTTTTTGAGTCAATGGGGGGATAAAAAGGACTTCATGTACTATATCATAGAGTTCGGGTCCCTAAAGAGAAAAGAGGGAGAATTTGTCTCAGATTTCTCCAAAAGATTCAATAATATGTACAATAAAATACCTGTTGAGATAAAACCCACAGAAGCCTTTGCCAAAATCACTTATGCTAGTGCTTTTGACCCTGATTTCTGCCTCCTGCTCAAAGAGAGAAGAGATACTTCCTTGGCTAATATGCATGATGCAACCCTGGAAGTAGAATCCAATGTGTTGGTAGTTGACAGACTCAGAAGCAAATCTGACAGAGACAAGGGAAGAGGAAGATCTGAGGCCTCAACCTTTGGCTCCTTTGTTTCTTCCCCTCAAATGGATGAAGTAACCAAGTTACTGAAATCAGTTTCAACTAGAATGGAAAGGTTGGAAGTAGAGGGGAAGCCAACATACATAAATCCTCAAAATATTGACAATAGAGGCAATTTCAGGAGGCCAAATAATAACACCCCTTAGATAGTTCCAAGAGAGCCTCGGAATAGAGATAAAGATGTTCATAAAATTGAAGCCCCTCTCCAAAATAACCTTGTTGCTGATGAGGAGAGGGAATAAGAAGAGTTAGATCCTGAAATTCATTTCCTTGGAGACACCTCCTCATTTCCCCACCTAACTCAAGCAGCATATGAAGAGTCCCTCATGGACATCCAAATAAATGAGCTAAGTAAGGGGGATAAAGTCAATATCAGTCCCAATAAATATAAACTCAGGTCAAAGAAAAAATAAGGGAAGTCTGACATTCTTGGTCAGCCTCCTAGAGCAGAGAAGCTTGCTAAAGATACAGAAAACACCAGCAAAGAAAATAAAACTTAGAATCCCTCGCCAATATCTAAAGACCCTGTCCTAGAGGTGAGAGAAATTATGAAGCCCCCTTCCTCCTTTAGTTTTGATCATGAAATTGAAAATATCAGAATCCCTGTACCCCTTTCAGAGATAGTCAAACATGAAGATTTCAAAAAATCCCTCTCTAAGTTGTTGCAGTCTGAGCCATTTTTCCATTCCATGGATTCTGTAAATATCTAAGATGAAAAGACAACAGTCATCTTAGGCCCTCTGGTAGAAGATAGAGATGATTCATCCCCTCCCTTCTACACCTCTCTGAACATACATGATAAGGTATTTCATAACTGTCTAATGGACTCAGGGGCATCTCATAATCTCATGCCCAAAACTGTCATGGAAGAAATTGGATTGGAAATCACAAAAGCTTATCATGATTTGTATTCTTTTGATTCAAGAAGAGTGTAGTGTCTTGGAGTCATCAAGGATCTATTCGTAACCTTGTTTCAACTACCTATGAAGAGTGTGGTCATGGATATCGTAGTGGATAATGTTCCTCCCAAGTTTGGCATGCTTTTGTCAAGATCTTGGATTAAAAGGCTTGGGGGAACCTTGGAGATGGGCCTCACATATGATACCATCCATGTGTTCAGGGGGGGGAGGCGCATAGAAGACTGTATAGAGAGGCTCAGTTGGCCTATATTATTAGTGATGAATCTGACCCCACCAACCATCCTATCTTTTCACTTGACACTGATTTGGGATCTAGTTTGTTACAACTCACTGATACCCCTGAGGCTCCTCTTGAAATAAAAAATCAACCCATCTCTTTTAGTGAAATACCTCCTCCAACTACTTCTCTGTGGAACATGTTTTTCGATAGAGCCTCTTCTAGGGAGGGATCTAGTGTCAAAGTGGTTTTTGTGTCACCATGTTAGGAAACCCTATCTTTGTCATACAAGTTAGAGTTTGAATCTACCAACAATATGGAAGACTATGAAGCTCTTGTTTTGGGTTTGAGGGCTGCGAAAGATATGGGGATTAAAGAGCTAGCAGTATTTGGGGATGTTGAACTAATTGTTCATCAAGTAAATTTTTTTTATCGAGCCTAGCATCCTAGGCTTAAGACTTATAGGAATGAGGTGTGGGACCTAATTGACAATTTATTCTCAGCCTTCAACATTACATTTGTTCGAAGAGAAGAAAATGTTGATATTGAGAAGGGGGTGAATCAATATCAAGTACAATTTAAAAGATTTTTCAACTTATACTTAAACCATTCAATTATATCCAATGAGAAATGAAAAATAGTATAAAAGTTACACCAATACACCATAGTACACCATGCACAATATATGAGAAATAATCAATAGTTATTGTTCAAGGGAAGTAATGACTTCCAAAGGTAGCTACAACTTCTAAATGTAAATGGAGGGATAAACCTCCAAGAGGAAGATACAATCCTTCAATATCAAGAAAGGGTTTAACTCTCCATCCTTGCCCCTTCCTTGCACCCAAGAATATATGAGAGATAATAAAACTTTACATTAAATCATCACCATCAACCAACCATCACATAGAACCTGATAATGCTTCATGACAATTCTTCAACTTCTGCAATTATTCAATTCTTGGAATACTTTGATCCTATAGATAATATTACTCAATTTATTTTCTGAAACTTCTCCAAGTTTCACTCCTTGAATCCTCCCCAAAAGGAAGTTATAAAAAGAATGGTAGACCTTATTCAATTCTGGTTTATCCAGGAGACCAAATTTGTACATAATGCCCCACGCTCAATATTTAACATCAGATTTTGAAAATTGCACACAAGAAACTAAAGTCTATACTCTTTCCAATGGAATTGGTCCCACATAATTGGGATTCTCTATGAAGAATTTATGATTGTTTTACCTGGAACACATGTTTATTGACTAGCTTCAGGACTGGTAAAAAACCCTATCTTCCACAGAGTGTATCTCCATAATTATAGCAAATCAAGAGCTGAAAATTTTACCACAGGTAACTTGACATGTCTTTTCAATACCATAGCAATTTCACCATATGAATCGTTCTAGAAAAAACTTTATAGCGAAAATGGTAAGATGACCTGAAAATAACATACCTTAGAACACATCACCAAAAGACTTCATCTTCCCTTGAAATCCGACCTTCTTTACTTCTGATTTCCTCTGAAATTCGACTTGTTTTTCAAATGAAAGTATAATGATATTTATTTATACCATTTATGTCACTTCCTTTTAACATTAGGGCCGACCTGACACTTTCTTATTCTATAATTCTTTTCTTTGATTATCTTCAGGGCCTACATGTACTTCCTTCTTCAATTCACTTTGTCATCTTCAAAAATTCATTTCTCCTCAACCATGAGGATGCACATGACGTTCCACATACCACCGGAAACAACATGATGTGAACTATCCATCCATGGGTGTTGTATCTTCATGTGCATTGTCCTTCATGTCCAAATACCTTCATCAATCTTGCGGTCCAAAACCAATGACTAGGGTTGACATCAATGACAACAACCAATCTTCCAACAATCTCCCCCTTTGTCATTGATGACAACACTCATGCTCCCCCTATCATCATGATCCCAATTTCTATCCTCCTTTGACATCAATGGCAAAGGGTAGGGTTGCTCCCCCTGAGTTTAATGGAAAAATGTAACTCTCTTCTTTGGGGATGCTCCCCCTAAACATGTGGCACTCAATAATACTTCATCCTTATTTTTGGTCTTTGGGACTTTTTCTTCCTTAGAATCCTTTTGTGTGTCTTTTGTCTTCTCTCTCTTATTCATGCCTAGGATGTATATGTTGTTCGGTCTTATTGTTGCAGTTGCAACCAATCTTCCTGACTTATTTTATCTGATTTTACATTTTCGGGAGTCAAACGTAAGAGTGTATCCTTGATCACACATTTTACTAACACTGAGTAGATTATGATTCAAGTATTCAACTAATAGAACATTCTTTGCTTTTACATTTTTTCTTCCAAGCTCTACTACAC
>ML812534.1:228128-239335 GCA_009831015.1 Picea engelmannii
TCTTTGAGCTTTCTATTTTTAATCTCAACATGCTTCAATTTTTTAAGATTCTCATCTTCTTGTTGAATCATTTCTACTTCATGATTTTCTTCTTCTTCATTGTCATCTCTTTCAATCCTTGGATGAGGACATTCAAATTCAACGTGTTCTACTCCTTCACAATTAAAACAAAAGAACTGACCTCTATTTGCTTCATTGAAATCTGAGATGTTGAAATTTGCTTCAACTTCTTTTTCTTCTTCTTCTTCTTCCCTTGCATAAAGGTCTTTTAGCTTGTCCCAAATCTCTTTTGCTGATGCACATGATCCCACCTTGGATTTCATTGAATCTGTCAATCCATCCATGATGGTATCTATTGCCAATTTGTTATTCCTTTTCGCTTCCCTCTGAGCTGCAGTCTTCGGTTTCTTTAAAGGATTGTATCCTGAAGAAAATGAGAACCAAACATCTACCCCAAGATCTTTCAAGTAATTTTCCATTCTATTACTCCAATATTCAAAATTGCTTCCATCAAATGGTGGAATCCCATTTGGAATGTTGTCTTCCATTTCTTCTTAAGATCTTCCTTCCAGTGGTTAAACTGTACTGAAGGTAACCTGCTCTGATACCAATTGTTGATACTAAGAGGGGGGTGAATCAATATCAAGTACAATTTAAAACCTTTTTCAACTTATACTTAAACCATTCAATTATATACAATGAGAAATGAACAATAGTATAGGAGTTACACCAATACACCACAATACACCATGCACAATATATGAGAAATAATCAATAGTTATTGTTCAAGGGAAGTAATGACTTCCAAAGGTAGATACAACTTCCAAATGTAAAGGGAGGGATAAACCTCCAAGAGGAAGATACAATCCTCCAATATCAAGAGAGGGTTTAACTCTCAATCCTTTCCCCTTCCTTCCACCCAATAATATATGAGAGATAACAAAACTTTACATTAAATCATCACCATCAACCAATCATCACATAGAACCTGATAATGCTTCATGAGAATTATTCAACTTCTGCAATTATTCAATTCTTGGAATACTCTGATCCTTTAGATAATATTACTCAATTTATTTTCTAAAACTTATCCAAGTTTCACTCCTTGAATCCTCCCCAAAAGGAAGTTATAGAAAGAATGGTAGACCTTATTCAATTCTAGTTTATTCAAGAGACCAAACTTGTACATAATGCCCCGCACCCAATATTTAACATCAAATTCTGAAAATCGCACATAAGAAACTACAGTCCGTACTATTTCTAATTAAATTGGTCCCACGTCATTTGGATTCTCTATGAAGAAGTTACGATTGGTTTACCCGGAATACCTATTTATTGACTAACTTCAGGACTGGTCAAAAACCCTATCTTCCATAGAGTGTATCTCCATAATTATAGCGAATCAAGAGCTAAAACATTTACCAGAGATACCTTGACATGTCTTCTCAATACCATAGCAATTTCACTATCTGAATCGTTCTAGAAATGTTTTTATAGAGAAAATGGTAAGATGACCTGAAAATAACATACCTTAGAACACATCACTAAAAGACTTCATCCTCCCTTGAAATCCGACCTTATTTACTTCTGATTTCCTCTTAAATTCGACTTGTTTTTCAAATGAATGGATAATGATATTTATTTATACCATTTATGTCACTTCCTTTTAACATTAGGGCCGACTATACACTTTCTTATTCTATAATTCTTTTCTTTAATTATCTTCAGGACCTACATGTACTTTCTTCTTCAATTCACTTTGTCATCTTCAAAAATTCATTTCTCCTCAACCATGAGGATCCACGTGATGTTCTACATACCACCGAAAAAACCATGATGTATACTATCCATCCATGGGTGTTGTATGCTCATTTTCATTGTCCTTCATGTCCAAATACCTTCATCAATCTTGCGGTCCAAAACTAATGACTAGGGTTGACATCAATGACAACAACCAATCTTCCAACAATATCCCCCTTTGTCATTGATGACAACACTCATTCTCCCCCTATCATCATGATCCCAATTTCCCTCCCCCTTTGACATCAATGACAAAGGGTAGGGTTTCTTCCCTTGAGTTTAATGAAAAAATGTAACTCTCTTCTTTAGGGTTGCTCCCCTTAAACATGTGGCACTCAATAATACTTCATCCTTATTTTTGGTCTTTGGGACTTTTTCTTCCTTAGAATCATTTGTTGTGGCTTTTGTATTCTCTCTCTTCTTCATGTCTAGGATGTATATGTTTTTCGTTCTTCTTGTTGTAGTTGCAAGAAATCTTCCTGAGTTATTTTCTTTGATTTTACATTTTCGGGAGTCGAACGTAAGAGTGTATCCTTGATCACACATTTTACTAACACTGAGTAGATTATGATTCAAGTATTCAACCAATAGAACATTCTTTTCTTTTACATTTTTTCTTCCAAGCTCTACCACACCTTCTCCAAGTATTTTGGTAGATGAGTCATATCCAAATGCAACATTGCCACCCTTTCTCTTGAAGATGATGAATTTGTCTTGATCCCTGGTCATTTGTGACGAACATCCAATGTCTATGTACCATTCATCTTCTTCTTTACATTCTTCAGCGGTTAATGCTATTCGACAATATTCATTTTTTGGAATCTCTTTCCTTCTCCAGTGAAGCTTAAGGGACCGAGTGAGAATGTTGATGTAGTTGAGTGCAATATTGGCACAGAGAAAGACCTGGAATTTGTCAAATTGTCATGCAGCCTATCAAGAGAGAAGAGGGCTGAGTATACTGAGCTATTAAAGGAATTTGACGATGTGTTTTCTTGGACATAAGAAGATCTTAGAACATATGACACCAATGTCATTGAACAAAAGATCCCATTGAAAGAGGAGGCCAAACCATTTAGGCAGAAATTAAGACAAATAAATCCTATATTGTTGCCTATTATCGAAAGGAAGGTGAAGAAGATTTTGAATGCTCATATTATTGTGCCCTTGAGATATTCTGAGTGGGTATCCAACCTGGTCCCAGTGAGAAAAAAAGAGTGGAGAAATCAGACTCTGTGTTGACTTCAAAAATATGAATAGGAGCTCTAGGAAGGATAATTACCCGCTGCCAAATATGGAACACATATTACAGAGGGTAACTAGTGTGTCTAGGATTTCCATGATTGATGGATTTTTTGGCTACAATCAGATCTCTGTCTTGTCTGAGGATAGAGAAAAGACAACCTTCACCACTCCTTGGGGCATGTTCATGTATGCCAAAATGCCCTTTGGATTGATGAATGTAGGAGGAACCTTTCAATGAGATATGGACATTGCCTTCATTGGGGAGAAGGATAAGTTTGCGATCATCTATCTGGATGATATAACAGGCTTTTCCAGATCTGATAAAGAGCACTGTTGTCATATGAGGAAAGTCTTCTTGAAGTGCAGAAGGTTTGGTCTCTCCTTAAATCCTAAGAAATCATTATTTTCCATGAAGGAAGGGAAATTATTGGCGCACATAGTGTCAACTGAGGGGTTCAGGATTGATTCAAGCAAGGTAGAAGCTATTCAATCCTTGTCACTCCTTAGATCCAGGAAGGAAGTTCAGTATTTCCTGGGAAAAATTAATTTCTTGAGGAGGTTTGTTTTCAATTTTACTGAGCCGGTGAAGCATATCACAGTCATGCTCATAATTGGAAATGAATTAAAATGGACTACTAAGTCTTGAGAATCCTTCAACCAGATCAAAAAGGCATTGATTGAGGCACCTATGCTTGTCAGTCCTGATTATTCCAAGGATTTTATGATTTTTTCTTTTTCTTCTTTTGATACAGTGGAAATGGTTTTGCTACAGAAGAATGTTGAAGAGCTAGAGCAACCAATTTCATTTTTCAGCAGGGCATTGAGAGATACAGAGGCAAAATATGATATCATGGAGAAACAGGCCTATGCCCTTGTGAAAGCTCTCAAATCTTTCAGAGTCTATGTTTTGCATTCAAAGATAATTGCATATGTTCCTTCAGCCTCTGTGAAGGACATTCTCATTCAACTTGACATAGATGGGAGAAGGAGCAAGTGGATTTCCAAGATCCTTGAATTCGATCTGGAAATAAAACCCACCAAACTAGTTAAAGGTCAAGGTTTAGCCAAACTGTTGGATGAATCTAATTGTAGAGCCTTGGGGGTTAATTTCATCAACACTTACTCAGAACATCAACAGGCTAAGCTGGCTGATAGAAGTCCTCAGGATAGCCCTCCACTGGCATAATGCACCTGGTATAAATATATTATATTTTTTCTACAAGAGTTGAAGCCCCCCGACGGAATGGGGAAGAGAAAGGCAAGATATTTAAAGCTCAAAGAAGTTAGATATTTCCTTATTGACCAGGTCTTGTATTGGAAAGACCTTCTTGGTGTGCTTATGAGATGTTTAGACCCACAGGAGGCCTAAACGATTATTTTTGAATTTCATGGTAGCTTGTGTGGGGGGCATAATTTCTGGAAAACCACAGCCTACAAAATTATTAGGGTTGGGTACTACTGGCCCACTTTATTCACTAATGTCTGTGTGAAAATCAGGGCTTGCATCAAATGTCAAAAATTCACTGAGAAACAGTAGCTCAAGTATCTTCCATTAAAACCTATGGTAGCTTTAGGACCCTTTTAGCAGTGGGGCCTAGAATTTATTAGAGAAATTCACCCTGCTTCAAGTGGCCAACACAGATGGATCCTAACTGCCACATATTATTTCACCAAGTGGATAGAAGCTATTCCCACAAAGAGCGCTTCTCACAAAGTCATCTTAGGATTTCTTGAAGATATTATGGAAAGGTTTGGCTGCCTGAGCAAAATCATCACCGATAACGTTGCATCCTTCAAGGTCAAACCACTGGTCAAATTTTGTGAGCAGTTCGAAATTTCATTGATCCACTCTACCCCCTACTACCCCTAGGGAAATGGACTAGCAGATTCCTCTAACAAAAGCCTGATAAAGATGATCAAAAGAATGCTAGAGGACAATAAGAAAGCATGGGATTCAAAGATTAAGTTTTCCCTGTGGGATGATCAAGTGACAACAAAGAGATCCCTAGGCCTCTCTCCTTTCCAACTTGTCTATGGGGCTGAAGTAGTTTTTCCTTCTCACCTTGCCCTGCCTATAGTGAAATTCTTCCAAGACTACCAAGGTGAGCCTGATGATATGATTAGAAGGATACATCAACTGGTAAAAGTGTAGTAGACCAGAGAGAAGTTGTTGGACAAAGTGCATGAACATCAATAGAGAATCAAGCAAGCCTTTGATAGAAAGGAGAGAAAAGAGGATTTCCAGCTGGGAGATCTGGTGCTTAAATGGGAAATGCCCAGACAAGACAGAGGCAATCACAACAAATTTGAATCCCTGTGGATCGAGCCCTTCAAAATCTCTAAGACGGGTCAAAATAACACCTACAGGTTGCAGAATTTGGAGGGCGATCAAGTTTTTGGTGGCCCTATAAATGGGCATTTTGTCAGAAAGTTCTTTATTTGAGCCACAAGTGGCTCTCCTATTTTTGTAAATATTGTTTTTATTTTTATTTATCGGTCTTGTAGGTGACTCCATAGCCCAACAACAAGGCACTGAAACTGCAAAAGAATTCTTGGCATCTCACAGGGAGCAAGCCATCCCCCATGGAGCCTAATGTTATCACATTTATTTGCAAAGGAGGGGTGTTTTCCTAAGAAGTTTCCCCCTTGGAGAAATGATTAAATAAAGATGGAAAAAAACCCACAAACCGACTTATATCCTAATTCGGAGGTGCAATGTGACCTTTTGGCACGATGTGATAAGACGTGCGCAAATCTGGGCGGTCAAAATTGGTGCGCCTCAGATCGACGGTCGTTGATCATATCGGGGTTTCAACATGTGCACATGATAAAAAAGGTAGAATGGGTTAACGAAAAAAAAATGTGGTTTGTGAAGGCGCTACATGTCAGCTAGAGACACACATCGGGCCCAAAAGAGGGGAAAGTTCGAACTACTTTTTGTAGCCCTGATATGCGAATGTGCATATATTGTCCTATCCCGGGCCAACAAGTGGTCGTCCCTCATCACTTCCGCTCCCTCCATCTATCTTCCACTCACCGTCCCGTTGGAACTTGTCCCTCTCTCATCTCCCGCCACCTGTACCACCTTGCTTCACATCACCTCCATTCCATTACACCTCAGATCCTGCTTGTATGGCCCCCACACTATCTCCTCGTCCATCCACATTTGTCCACCTGGACATCTCCCGTTTGCTACTCCATACTGAGTGCGCCAATCACTTCATCAACAACCACGTTTGTCGTCAGGCTTGATCGCAAGCATCCAGCTCAGATCTAGACAATGAATGCTAAAGCTGCCACATCTTACGGGTGCAGAGTTGACTTGATCCTTCCCCGATCCCAATGAGGCATTTATGAAGGTGCCATAAGTAGAAATCACAGGAAAGGACCGCTAGTTAGTCATCTCATCAGTAGGTCCGTTCTAAAACCCTCTTGTGTCTAATCGAAGTTCACGATAGGTCAGAGACTGTATGCATAGTTCGACAGGAAGCATGCCCACATAATGCCTTCAATGCAACTTCTCGATTATTCTCCTGTGATTTTTTTTTTGAGTATAAATACTCAATTTTGATATTTTTGTAAGGGTTGATGGTAGAGCAAAGCTCCTGTATTGTAAAGTCTGAATGAACATTCTGGTTCTATGGTTATGTATATGCGTTTGAGACATCTTGTTTAATGACAACTAGCTTTCTTAATCCCTGTTGTTTCCCTCTGATGCTGAAAGAATTCATGGTTGAATGATTCACTTGAATTATTGTGACTGCATTATGATGAAAGTTTGATTATAGTGTTGTTATGGTTCCTTTCAGTTTCTGTAAGATTGAAATTCAAGAAGTTCTTGTGTTTAAATCGTTCCTCCTTGGGCTGTCGAAATACTTGGTGTCCTTGGCATACATTTGCATTTTTCGCACCGACGTCTTCCTCCCACTCATCCTTACTACAAATTATTGTCTAAAGTTAAATCATGACCTCACCTGTTAGTGCATATCAGTCCAGGTTTATGAGTTAAGACAATATTTCCTTGAGACTGCGCCCATTTGACTCTTTTATAACCAATCTGTGACATAAGCTCTGATGGGTATTAGGCTTACCTCTACTGCAATCCATAGGTGACTTCTGGTGCTAACAGTACCAATAACCTGAATCATGCATCAACCATGCATCAACCTGTACCTCAACCTGTAATCAACCTGTACCATAAACAAGTGCATAAAACATGCACCAACCTATACCAAACAACCTGTAATCAAATTGTACCATAAACGAGTGCATCAACCGTGCACCAATGTGTACCAAATAACCTGTAGTCAACCTGTACCATAAGCAAGTGCATTAACCATGCACCAACTTGTACCATGAACAAGTGCATCAACCATGTACCAAACTTGTACCTCAACATATACCCTGAACATGTGCATCAACCATGCACCAAACTTGTACAAATAACATGTCACAACAACCTGTCCAAACAACCTATCACAACAACCTGTCTCATCAATCTTATCAACCAAATCGGATCTACTAACCAAGATCAATCACCAAGACAACTCTCATAGATGTGCATCAACCAAGCATAATGCAACAACTTATAATCATCACCAAGATCAATATATGCTTCTAATAATATACCAATACAAGTATGCTACATCATCCATAAACCACGTGTCAAAAATAATACTAACAAGTGCCTCCAACCATGTACCAAGTATGTACCATTCATGTATCAACTACTCATCAAATATGACTCATCAAAATGTACCAACATCATCAACTATACACCTCATGTATGTGCCAACTCATCAACTACTTATCTCAACCATGTACCCAACAAGTACCTCAACAAAAAGCACTCATTAATTTCATCATCCAAATCTGATTTGTAACTCTGTAATAGACCTGGTGTATATGATCACATACCTACAAACCTTCCTTAACTTTAACAACAAGAGACTATCATTTTCATCAAACTTTTCTTTAGTCTCACATTACTAGTTTTGGATTAGTCAATAACCCTAACTTGAAATAATGATAACTATGTACCTATAATGAATAAAGAACTGAAAATAGTACACAATTTTCTTTAGTTTATTTTATACAATTCCTCCAGGTGTCACTACTTGGAACCTCTCAGAAAAGGAGTTATAGCAAAAATGACATACCTTGCTAAATTCTGGCTTATTCTAGAGAGCGACCTTGTATAACGTTCCCCGTACAGAATATTTGTTGAATGGATCTGAAAATGTTACAAAAAATACTACATATTTTACTCTAATCAACACATTTGGTCTTACTGAATTTGGATCTGTTATGAAGAAGTTATGGCATTTTTACCCGAAACACTTGTTTTAGACTAGTTTCAGGACTAGCCGCAAACTCTATTTTCCACGGAGTGTAACTCCAAAACTACAATGACCCACAAGCTAAAATTTATACCATATATACTTGGATATGTTTTCTCAATGTCCTATCAATTTCATGGTCTAAATCCTTCTATAAAATATGTTATTGTGAAAATGGTGAGATGACCTGTAAATAACATACCTTAGAATTTATCCTCCCTTGAATTTCAACATTCTTTTCTTCACCTTCCCTCTGAAATTTGGCTTAGATACCCTTTGGTTTCCTCAGTCACCTATAGATATTCAATTTTCTCCAGTGTGTTGTAAAATGAGAGAGCCTTGCCTCCTATTTATACTCTCCAAGTAGCTTCCTTATAAGCATCTTCTAGGTCACTTTGTCCGCTTTCCTTATTTTAGGGTTAACCCACTTTTAATTTCCCCATTAAATTTATTCTTTAAATAATTTATTTTGTATTCAATTTGACTTATAGTACACTCATCACTTCACTTTAACTCAAGGGGTTACCTTCTAACCATCTTAAACCACTTTCCTTATTTTAGGGCTAACCCACTTCTAACCACTTGTCAACTTAGTCATTTCTCCAATAATTTTATTATTTAAATAATTTATTTTGTATTTACTTTGAATTATAATACACTCATCACTTCACTTTATAATTTACCTTCTAAAACTCTCTTAAACCACTTTGACTACTTTGACCTTTTGGGGCTTCGAGATGACTCATGAGGTTTCTCCAAATTCGTAAGGCCATAACTCCTAAACCGTGAGGAGTTATGTGACGTTCCACATACCAAAAGAAATGGCATGACATGTAATATCCATATAGAATAGTATTACCTACAAATATATCAAAAATCATACCATTATACATCAAATAAACTTGGGTCCATTACTCAAACCTGGGTTCTCTAACTTCACATGGCCATAACTCTCTAACCGTGAGGAGTTATGTGATGTTCCACATACCAATGAAAATGGCATGACATGTAATACCCATATAGAATAGTATTACCTTCAAATATATTAAAACTCATACCATTATACATCAAACAAACTTGGGTCCATTACCCAAACCTTTGTGCTACCGAAATTTGCTACCGGACTTTCTCCAAGGGTTGACGTCAATCACTAAGGGTTGACATCAATCTACAATATCACTCTTCAATGGTTGGCATAAATGAAAACCAACAATCCATACCAACTATCCATCAACCTAAGCTAATTGTCTGACAGTTGCAACTAATGAAAGGGTCATGGTCCACCATAACTCTTGAACCACAACCTACATTCCAAGCACACCATCGCTTCAAAATTAGCAAGGAACCCAAAAGATGTTTCCAGAAATTAGATGCCACAGGAAATTTATATCCTTCTGTCCTCAACCAAAATATGACATCAACTCCTTTCAAGTATTTTTTTATCATAACTTTGCTCCAAAGACCTGAACCAAATAGTGCTCTCCATAAATATTTTGTAGCTAAAGCTTTTGAAAACTAGTGAAGATTTTGAATACCCCAGCCACCAGAAGCTTTGGGTTTAGAAATCTTATCCCAAATTTCTCAGTGAAATCTCGAGGGCTTCTTTTCTCCTTTCCATAGAAAGTGGGAAAAAAATTGACTAATTTTATTTATGATGTTAACATGGACTTTAGTAAGACTGAGCCAATAAACTGCTATGTTTTGGAGGAAATAATTTACCAGGACCAATATCCCCCCCAAAGATAACCAATGGTATGTCAAATGACTTGGCTTCTTCTCCACCTTTTGTATCAACCAAATACAGTCATTGATCCTATATGCATTTGGATTTATGAAAAATCCAAGGTATTTCAACCCTTGTGCCAGACCAATCGTTGAAATATCAAAAAGATCCAGTAGCCTTGATTTCAGCCTGTCATCTATATTATGAACAAGAAAGTGGGACTTTTGATAGTTTATCTCCATGCCCGAGGCCTTGCAGAAACTAGCTAGGAAAAGTTTGAAGGAAACCGAGTCCTCATGATTTCCTGAGCCCAGAATTAAAACAACATCAATGAAAAATAAATATGAAATGGTAATGCATGTAGCAACCTTGATTTCTTTGAAACTCCCTTATGTACATGCCTTCCTTAAAATCCTTCTAAGGCGCTCCACCACCAGGAGAAAGAGTAAAGGAGAGAGAGGGCATCCATGTCCCAACCCTCTATGAATTTTAAAGAAGCCAATAGGGGAACCATTTATCAAGACCGCATAATTAGCACTAGAAACACAACCCATTATCCATTGTGTCACTTCCCATTTTAATCCAATTTGTATCAACATCATCGTAAGAAACTGCCAACTCACCTTGTCATAAGCTTTCCTTAGATCTAGTTTAAGGATGAGAGAATTAAAATTTTTAGTCTTGACAGTATGAAAACATTCTTGTGCAATCCCTACTGCATCAAAGATCAATCTGTCCTTTAAGAACCCGAATTATTCTGTTGAAATGCAAGAGGCCAGTTTCTCCTTAATCCTAGAAGCAATAATTTTTATGATGACCTTATAGAAGAAATTACACAGAGATATAGGTCTGAAATCATTAAAGGAAACATGCTTATATACCTTTGGAATTAAATCCACAAAGATTGCATTTAAGGATCCAATGACCCACCTAGTTGTCCTAGATTCTTCAATAGCATTAAGTGTTGAAATAATGTAACTGCGAAGAGAATTCTTATTATTTTGTTATTGGATTAAATCCCCATTATGGATTAATCATGTCATTATTATTATTTTTATTATTAGATTAATCCCCATTGAGGATTAATCAAGTCGGTAATTGTA
>ML812535.1:23215-46807 GCA_009831015.1 Picea engelmannii
TGATGAAGGAGACGTACTTCAACAGTTCTAGGAATCTTCTTTCATATTCATCTATGGTCATGCTTCCAAGCTTGAGTTCAAAGAACTCTTTCATTTTCTTGTCATAATATCTCTTAGTCAAGTATTTCTTCTCAAAATACCTCTTAAATTCCCTCCAAGTAACTCTCTTATCTTTAATGTGTTTTACCTACACAAGTTAATCCCACCACATGGATGCCTTTCCTTTGAGTTGATAGATGGCAATTCTACCCTCTGCATGAAAAGAATAATTGTGTAATTGAAAATACTTTCTCATGACCAACAACCATGTTTCTGCATTTTCATCCTTCTTGTGCTCACCATCAAATGTAGGAGGTTTGATTTTGTTCATTTATCCTCGTAGTTCATCCACCCTAGACCTCTTATGTTCTTTGACAGGGGATGGACTTGTGTTGCTACTTACTCTTTTATTGGAATGCTTCAGGGAGTGATGGTGGTATCTGCTAACATTTCCTGATTTCTTTTTCTCATTCGAAGGTTTGTGACTTCTAGATTTACTTGAGTCACTTTCTTTTTCCAATTTCTTTTCTATTCTGTTCAGACTTTGCAATAACTTCATGTTGAAGTCATCCTACTGCTCTTTGGCTCTCATAAGTCTTTCATTATCAACCTTATGGCTTTGGACATCCTTTTGCAAATTTTTAATGGTCTCTACCATATTTAAGTTTTCATCCCTTTCCTCTCCATGTCCATTGGAGTTTCTTCCTTCAATGTCCAAATGGACATTCATCCCTCTGCTCTCATCTTGTTGACTGTAATTTCTCCGTGTCTCTTCCATTCCTATGGATTCGGTACTGATTTGATCTGATCTAGTTGTTGTTAATTCTGCAAAATGTGCAGCCATTAAAACTTATTAGGTTATCTAAATCCACAATCCATGAGAAATATGAACTATTTCGGCTCAATAAATATATCAGAATTATCTTCTCTGATTTCTTGGTGTTTCCACCATGACGATTCTTAGACAAGACCCAAGTTTTGAGAACTTAGCAAGAACTACATCATCGCGCAGAGATACATTGGGCAGAAGGCGGTTTGCCGAAACCACTTTTGCATAAGTTTTGATGTCACATGGTTCAATATGTCAAATCCACCATTCGTGGGATAGGTGACGGCTAGTCAGATCACTCTGTCTCATTCGCTCGGTACATCACAACCGTTTGAAGTTAGGTGAACGCCGCCATGTAACGAACTCAAAAAGTTTAATCATTTGAAATGGATTAGCCGAGCATGGCACCCATCGTACTTGTGCACAAGTCTACCAGTGATTCATGATTGAGGCTCTATAATAACCAATTATCGGGTATGGAAGCATCATCTTATCCATCAGCGAGCAGTCTCCAAACTGGTTCGAGCTTCTCATCTCTGCAAAAGTATTTCAGTGCCCACACAACTAAGGTATATGGACCCGGTTAAGTCCAATGAGACTAGCTATTCGGGCAACATGCTAAATTTTCCTGCGAGTACGAAGGAAAAGGTAGTTGCGCAAATACTAGCGATTAAATTTCACACAGTACCTGTTACTCATTCTAGATTGGAAATCAGGCTAAATCCAATCATGAGAGATCTAGTTATCAACATACCAGCTGCTAAGAAGAAACGAAGCAAGCGACAGAAGAAAGAACCCGTCACTGAAGTGGATGAAAGTGTTGGAGAGAATCAACCGGTCTAGTTAGATTCTTTTAAAGAGGAGCTAGCTAAGCTGAAATGAGCCCTCAAATACAATTGAGTGTATTTCAGCGATTTTTGGATAGATGGTAGCAGAGGTAAGGAATCTCTGGAGATGATAGACTTGTTCTTGTACAGTCTCTTTAAATAGGGCAACTGCTATTTTGAATCACCCCTTTTTCAATTTCAGATTTTAAATGAATATATAAGCGCAGTAGCGGATTTTGTACTGCTTAGGACAAGATTCCAACTGATGGTGATATGAATCTTGTTTCCTTTAATATTATGTGTCTTCTTGTAACTTATATTTCACTTTCAACTATCTGAATAAAACTCAGAATTCATCTCACTCACTTGACTCATTTTAAATAATACTTCAATGCAGTTGTGTATTCCTCTTTCTTTGAATACTATGTAAATTTTCTATTAAATTCAGGTTCGTCATCTTAATTAGCCTTTCAGACGATTTTGCACGCATAAAATTCAACTTGTGTACCTTTATTTATCATGCAAAGCGACTTTATAAGGTAATTTCATGCTTTCGCGCACCTGTGTCTGCTATACATTTCCTCTCCATCACGCCAATAACTTGCGTGTACTACTTCTGCGTTGCGCACCAATATCCACTACGCATTGTTTATGTATTGCACTCGGATATTCCACATGCATTTTGCTCTATGCATGGCACCATGCTAAAGTTCAATATGCCTCACCGCGTGCAATACTCTGTATGCCCCATCGAATACTCTGTCGCTACCACGCACAATCACCTAAGCGCACCCTTTCATGTACTGTAGCGATACAACTCATACTCATACTGTGTGCGCACCAATCAAACTTCATTGTGCCTTACCATAACGCGCACACCACGTGCACCCTTACTATGTGTATGCACTTCGCGCAATGCTAAATTTAGCGCGCGCATCCCTACATATTATTCTTCCACGCGGTGGTTCAATTTCCATGAACACAATATATTGTATACCATGTTGTAATTGATACCATACTGTAATATTGTCTCCATTCGACTTGTTTGGCCCATTCAGGCTCAGTGTCGAAAACTGACGCTCTGATACCATACTGTAACGTACCTCCCCGACCACCAATAGGTCGGGGAACGTCACTACTCAGACACTTAACTTAGTTCTGACAACATATGGTAACAACCCAGTATCCAACTGAGCTATGTCACATATTTTTTCTTTTTAAGTGCGTATATACACACACAGGCATACATACATACTGAACTGCATGCAATTAAACATATACATAAAACGCTCTAGCAGAAGCTTCACATATAAAACATAAACAAACAGTTGCATTCTATAAATATACGATTTTCAGGTTGTATTATCAGTACTCACAAACATGCAGTGTACACAGGGGTATACCCTTCAGCATATAGACAGATATGCTCACACATGCAATAAAACCCATAAATTAACACATAAATGACAATGCAGTATGTAAATTCATCACATAACCGATACTTATCTTGGTAAGAATGTCACCAACTGCGTGCAGACCGTCCACGAACCTCCCAGCCTTAGACTACATTGTTCATCACTCTCAACAGTGAGTCACCCCCGAGTTGGGACTAGAATCCACCTAGGTAAGGGGTTCCTAACCAGGCTAAGGGTTCATGATCAACAGGAAAGACTCCATCTTAGGTGCTCACTCAACCGATAGCCTACAACCTCTCATTCCCCACATACATGTCCCACCCAAGGAAGTGTGCCCCTTCTCTACTCAATAGTCCTTCGGCTGCTCCACTTCCCTTCCAGGGCTTCAGCAACAGACCGGATCGAAAGTCTCAGAGCACTGTAGCTATAGTTTAGCACCTTCAGAAAATCGATCCCCAACAATTCTCTCACTCAGAGAATTGCTCACAGGCATGACAACCCACCTCTTCAATCCCGCTCCCTGGCTGAAAGGTACACCAACAGGAAAAATGGCCACGAAAACAAGTTCATGTATAGTGATAGGAAGGTACGAGGATAGCTCCCCGACTGACGAAATGTATTTCCCCCCCCCAAATCATCGTTCTCTAGTCCAAGGAAAAATGGTAAGATCCCCCAAACGACACTAAGTCTCGGCAATAAGTATGCATGTCTCCAACTTGACACTTGTCACGTTGGAATCTATTTTGATACACTTGTCCCCTTCTTTAGGACTGAGGATAAAATAATTATCCATACTTTATGTTCTAAGAAATATTAATTTAATATTCATTTTTGGCTTAAGCTCTCTCGATCATCCCTTTCCTTAGCTTTTGGACCTCCCTTTCCCTAATTGGTGGAATCTAGTCCCCCTTCTCTTTTATCGTGGCCAGTCTGCGCACAACGATGTATTTTATATTAATCATGAGACATATACAAAATAGGCGCGCTGGCCTTTAACATCTAGGCGCTCTAGCCTAATTCTAAAACATAAGCATTATGGCTTATAATACTGGCTCACCAGCATATAATGCATATCATATACATAAAGGTTCGTTGACCTTAATATTGTGCTCACTTTAGTTACTGCGCGCGGTATCTGTTGTCCTCAAGGTTGCGCATGGTATCCAGAAATGTGCACACTACATCACTTTACTACGCAGTATATGCGTGCACCATGCCATGAAAGGTGTATTACAAAAATGATGTCTAAACAACTCACTAGCTTAAATATACTTGGATTACACTTGCTTTTGGGTTCAGCTGAGAGATATTACATCATCATTATTTCCCTGCTTGTTGCTCTTAGACTCCTCTCGAATCTCTTCCTAGATGCAATCATTCCAAAGTATCTGCCAATATGGGAGATGTTCCCAAGCATAGACTCCCTTGATAAATGGTTCCCATGACTTGGGAAGACCATTCAATGTCATGTTCACGAGCTCTACATCCTTCCTTTTCTCCCCTACATCTACAAGTTGATCACGCACATGAGTGATCCTCATGAAATAGCTAGTAACATTATCAAATCTAGACATTTGTACCAATCTGAGTTTATTTCTTCGGACCATCTTCCTATTCATGTTATTGCTTTGGAATAAACCTACCAAGGCATAAAACCTCTCTTTAGTGATCTTCTTCTTAGATAAGTGAGGAATTAGATGGTCCTTCATTGAATCCAAGATAACCCTCTCAAATTTGATCTCCTTCTTCTCATGGGTTGCCAAAATTGTCGAATATGTTGGTGGAACAAGTACTTTGTCCACAAACTCCCAAAGGTCATACTCCTTTAATGCCAAAGTTACTCTTACTTTCCAAGATAGGAAGTTGGATACTCCATCCAATATGTATTCAACTCTCAAACTTGCTTATGTCATCCCTTAGACATGATAATCTTCCCTGAAAATAACCTACTCCTAAAATTTACCCTGTACTAACATGTATGAACCTGTACGTTCATGTTACCACTAAAACCCGCGTATGTATGCGCATGTGCTTACTACAACTCGAATATATGTGATTGTCTCTGTTATCTCCCAAAATAAAACCATCCTTTTAGTCGAGTTTTGTGGTGGATAGCATGGCTATCGGTAGTTGCCTCAATTCATTTTTGAGTCTTTTTAGCTGCAAAACTTAGGTTTTGGTTTTTGTCTTAGAAAATAATATGATCCATAAAGTCTTCTTTTCAAAATTTGCATAATTCACTTTCAATAGCTAACGTATGTCCAAAAGTTGAGTGTTAGCTGTGGAAAGTGGCGACTTTTAGCAGCTAAGGAGCGCTTCTCATAAGTTTGTGCGCTGTTGAAAGTGGTGAATTTCAAAATGTCCAACAATCAATTTCGCGGGTCGTGCGTTGTTGAAAGTGCATGCTTTCTGCAGCTATGGAGCGATCTTTACAAGGTCGTGCGTTGTTGAAAGTGCATGCTTTCCGCAGCTATGGAGCGGTCTTTACAAGGTTGTGCAATGTTGAAAGTGCATGCTTTCCGCAGCTATGGAGCGGTCTTTACAAGGTTGTGCGTTGTTGAAAGTGCATGTTTTCCGCAGCTATGGAGCGGTCTTTACAAGGTCGTGTGTTGTTGAAAGTGCATGCTTTCCACAGCTATGGAGCAATTCTTAAAAGGTCACGCGCTGAGGAAAGTGAAAACTTTCCGCAGCTAACAGGGGTTTTCCACAGGGTGATCCGCTGGTGAAAGCGAAGACTTCCAACAGCTAAGGATAAGTTCTCACATGGTGGCACGCTAAGGAAAGTGAAAGCTTTCAACAGCTAAGGAGCAGTTCGTGCAGGATCATGCGCTGGTGAAAGTGGTAAGTTTCTACAGCTGAGGGGCATTTTCCACGGGTCGTTGGTTGGAGAAAGCGGGAATCACGTGCACTTATCCACGTTTCAAAATCAAATCAACTTGCGATCAGAAAGACGCGCTGGTGGAAGTGGGTAATCATTTCAACTTGAGTTTCACGTCCCAGTCTGATTACATCTCGGATCCGGCTAAGAAAATCACGCTCTAAAATCATAGCATCAGGGATGGCAAGTTCGAATTTAGTGGCTCAGGTACAAAGGCTGTACTCCAGGGCTGGCAACATCAAATCAAATATTTGGTTCCATATCAGACATTGTTCACAAAGGACCGTTTAAGGTTTTGAATTGCAAATGGAAAGAATGATGCTTAAACTTGCAGGGAACTTTTCAATCCCTTCCCGAGCTCCAAATGAAGATCTGAAAGCACCATTGGAAAGCTTAGATTCTCTAGATGTCAATCGATTATTCATACATGAAAAACGGATTTTTTATGACCGAGAAATTTGATTTTTAAAATCTGCTCGCTTTCAACAACGCAAATCGATATTTTATGACCCGTTAGTTGTTGAAAGTGTTGACTTTTCGCAGCTAAGGAGCGTTTTTCACGGGCTATGCGCTGTGGAAAGCATGTCACAGCCAGAATGTTACGATTTTCGCCCAGATCGTAATTTTTTGCGTGAGAATGAATTGAAACCTCTTCTAAGGCTTGATTAATGAATTATCAAATCTATTTAATCAACCACTTTTGGAAAATGAAGAGAAGAAAAGGTGTACAAATGTCATTTACCATCTTTAAAAGAGGCAGAATTTCAGGGTTTTGGTAGCCACATCACATAATTCGAATTTCAGAGAGCCTTGGGAGGTTGAGCTACACATCATCAGATTTCAACCATATTTTGAGGGCCAGTAGATAAAGATTTACTTTATTTGAGGATCTATTCCTATTATTTGTTTACTATTTCTAGAAATTCAGATCCATAGTTTTAGGATCTGATAACTGAATGGTTAAGCTATAAAACTACAGCAGGGAGATGAATGAAAGGTTCGATTTTGTTTTCTACACGCTGCTACTGTAAGAGAGACTTATTCTTATTATATGAAAAATTTCAAGCTTCCTTAAGTTGTGTTGTCAGACTTCTCTTTTCTATTCTCTGATATCTAATGAATGAATGTTCTTTATTGATGCTCATTCAATCTGTATGTGACTGTCATCTCATTTATTGATTGATTAAGTTGATAATCATTAGATATTTCCTTAGTTATTAAACCCATTGTGCTTGTTTTATATGAGTATAATTTGGTTCGATAGCTATTTCCTCTTCCATTTAATCAAACCTTGTCTGATTGCATTACTAGAAGGCCTTGGGAGATTTTATATTTCTAGACAGTCTTGAACACATAGTCCAGTCCCTAGATATTCATCTTGATCCAAAAAACCACATCATTATTAAGAAAATATTTCCTAAAAAGAGTTAGTTACTAGGCATCTCCGACTTACAGCCTAGGAGAGTTTCCTGGAGTGATAACAGTCTCCAAAGAAACTCGTGTGTGTACACAATTGTTCCTTCTACAACCTACGTATAACTATGTATGACTGCAAAAGCCTAGTTATGCCTTAGTACTATTGTTTCCCTTAAATCCAACCCTTGATTTCTGCCTATTGGTTATGGATATGCTAAGATCTCCTACATATATGATAGATATGCTATCAATGGCTATGGATATGAGATCTGGATTCCTCTCAGAGCAAGTACTCTGATACCATGTTGAAATCCCTCACTCTGGCACTTAGGTATCTTGTTATCTAGTGATTTCCTTGTTGTAAATCAAATTAGCAGCTCACAAAACAACATACATTGCTGGAATATTCAACTCAAATAAAGATATCGAAAGAAATAATGGAAACCAAAAATCTCAACCACAATACACAAAGATATTATGCCCATCAACTAAGCTTATCATTCAAATAACTTCAAAGCTTACAATGGTTGTCGTACCTGGGAAAATGGCCCATAAAGAAATACATAAAACTATAGACAGTACTTGCAAACCCTAGAAAATCTTGATCTGTTGTATGACCTTGGTATTTTAGGTTTCCCGAGATGTACGTGACTTTCCTTAAGCAAACTTGCGTATACTCGTCTGTCTCCACTGAGACATGTGTACACGCACTCAAAGATTGTACGAAACTCCGTACTGTGTGATCCTACTATTGCAACTCCAATCTACTAAAACCCACTTGTGACTACCTCTGTTCAGTCTTCTCCCTAACTTGATCTCTATATGGAAGTCCCTCTCCACTTATCCAAGATCTCCTTGAATCACAATCCTTCATGATCCAATCCTCTAGGAAAAAGTCCTTCTCTGCTCTGTATCAATTATGTCTTCTTCTTCACCCTAGCCTTGCTTTTATAATATTGAGTTATGACCAAAACTTAATCTCCAAAGTGATTGAAGTTTGAGATTACTTCTCACCTCACTTGAGATCAATGGATGTTATTTCATTCACTAATGCTAATTAAAGCATTTCTTTAAAGAAAACTCAACTCTCTAATAAAAGCACTTTACTTTAATAATTCATTTAATTAAAGTAAAGTCTCAAGGTAGAAGGCTTTGGACAACTTCCACACATTTATACACTTAGACCTATGCAGAAATACCTATCAGATGCTACAAACATCAACACTCCCTTTGGACTTATTAGGAAATTTTGCTAATAAGTCCTTGGCACAAATTTTCAAAGGTGTTTTCTCTATTCCATGAAAACCTGTGAAGAACTTGCTACAGAAGATCATATACTTGTTGCAAATTTCATGGACTTCGTAGGTAGGTACAAGTATGCTTCTTCTTTCTATTTGTTTATTAGTTTCATTGAATACTCTAGATTTGTATTTGGAAAACCACTTAAGCTTCTTTTCTTTGTTGTCTCGCTTCCTTACCATTTTCTATTTCTTTTAGGACAGAAAAAGTCTTCAACTTGCGGGGGGGGTACACCATCACCCTTACCTTTCACAACCATACCCTCGTTTTTCATGCCCATACCATCCCTATCCTTGTTAATACAAAACCTTCACCATTCCATATGAACCATGACATCATCTTACTCCACTTCCACAATTTAAATCCAGTCTAACACCTTCCTAAATGTCACAAAATGAGAAGGACCAGAAATTGTTCAAGGAAGGACATTAGTGTTGCTACAACAATAATTGATGCTTCTACATAAGAACCAAAATCAAGAAACCGTATTGTTCCTCCAAAAGAACCAACAATAGAAGGTCTTGTTGTTGTCACACAAGAACTAGCAGCATGAGCAAAGAAAGACATTGTTGTTGCTCCACAAGAACCAACAACAGAAAAAGAAGTAGATGATATGAACAAGCCGGGGAAATGAACATGCTACCCCACAAGAACCATCAAGAAAAAATCAAGCCGAGACTCGTTAGAAGATACATTTTATATGGTATGAGGATTGCAAATAATTTCTTACATGTTGTGTACATTTTACAAAGGCACTTGTTGGGTTGTGAAATTCATACTTCATATAAATGTTGTGCACTGCATATAATGCAAATGGAGTATTCACAAATCAATTATGTTACCGGCCTCTTCATAGGAAACCACAACTACAAAGATTAGAATACCCATGTTTCAGACCTCCTTCTTGTATGTTTTGCTGAGAAATAGGCCATTTATCAGTTGTTGCAGATCCATCAAGTTTCTATAGATATGCTCTTGTAAGGTGGTCCATGACAGCTTATACCAGCACAAACACTTGTTACTCATCCTAGACACATAACATAAATCATTTATCGAAGCAGGAATAAGGTGTCTGAAGACCAACAATCAAACCTAATGGATAAAAAGGGAAACATTGTAGTCTTGTGTTCACTCACCCTATTTCCTTGTGCATATTTGAAGGAAACTTCATGAATTGATTTATGCTTAGAGGAGGAGCCATTACAATGAGCAAGTTTGATTGGTATGCATTTAAAAGGGAAGCATCATTTAGTATATGTCCTTACATTTTGGTTGATATAGAGGTACATGGTTGCATGAGCACATGCACCATATTCAAATTGGGGGAGATGATGAGTCACAAAATTACCATCATTTGACATCTTCTTTTCCTTTGTTTTAACCCCTTATCATTTACCCATGACCTCATATCAATTCATTTAGTGCTCATGTGTGGGATTTAAGCTTAAAGTGTTTCCATTGCATTTCTTAATATTTCATTGGATTTCTTATTAACATTAGGGGAAGTAGTGTATTTGGTATTTACTTTTGAAGTAGCAGCTCATGTGTGGACAAGTTGTTATAGGATTTTTTTTTAAAGGTTCACATACTATGGATTCCACAAATCATGGCTGATGAAATTGATGAGGGAATTTGGTTTAGGTACATGTCGGGTACATGATTGAAACAAGTAGTTGATGAGTTGGCACATACATGAGGTGTATAGTTGATGATGTTGGTACATATTGATGAGTCATAGTTGATGATGTTGGTACATATTGATGAATCATAGTTGATGAGTATTTGATACATGATTGGTACATACTTGGTACATGGTTGAAGGCACTTGTTAGTAGTATTGTTGACACATGGATTATGGATGATGTAGCATACTTGTATTATTAGAAGCACATATTGATATTGGTGATGATTATGAGTTGTTGTTTTATACTTGGTTGATGCACATATTCGAGAGTTGTTTTGGTGATTGATCTTCGTGAGTAGATCTGATTTGGTTGATAAAATTGATGAGACAGGTTGTTGTGATAGGTTGTTTGGACAATTTGTTGTGATAGGTTATTTGTACAGGTTTGGTGCATGGTTGATGCAACTTGTTCATGGTATAGGTTGAGGTACAGGTTGGTGCATGGTTGATGCACTTGTTTATGGTACAGGTTGATTACAGGTTGGTTGGTACAGGTTGGTACATGGTTGATGCACTTGTTTATGGTAAAGGTTGATTACAGCTTGAGGTACAGGTTGATGCATGGTTCATGTTATTGGTACAAGTTGTTTGGTATAGGTTTAGAATAGTATATATCACAATGATAGTGTGACAGTGGTTCCATCATTTTACTTCTACTTCAGGGTGGTTGGATGGGGCAAGGACAGGTGGTTGTATCCACCTTCTGGTTGTAGCTGGAGAACATAGGGGGTTGTAGTCTCCTTCTGGTTGTAGCCAGATAATTGGGGAGTTGGAGCTTCCCTCAGATTGTAGCCTGAGAAACTAGGGGGTTGGAGCCTCCTTCCAGTTGTAGCTGGAAAACAAAGGAAGTTGGTGCTTCCAATGAATGTAATTCTTCAAGACATATAAGAAAAATAATTATGTGGTTTCCTCCCGCTTTGGGTTTCCACTTAAAACACTGGTGTACTTTATATGTGTATGATTGTTCATTTGTTCATTGCTTATTTACTCTACAGTTATTGGATGATAATGCTACATTGATATAACACTTGGAATATATGGTTAAAAAGGATTAGATTTCTCTATTACTGATTCCCCCTCTCAATAATCCAACACAATGGATACAAATGGGAGACCCTTGCTCTCTTATTTATACTCTCCAAGTAGCTTCCTCTAGAAGTATCTACTTAACCACTTTTTCCACTTAGCCACTTTGTCTACTTAACCAACTTTGTCCACTTAGCCACTTTGTCCACTTAACCAATTTGTCCACATAACCACATTGTCCACTTAACCACTTTGACTACTTTATTATTTAAATAATTTATATTTACTCAAAACTTCTTGTTGCAACTAACTTTTATATAATTATTCAATTCATAGCTTCTTTTCCCTTAACTAACTTTTTGTTGCAACCAATTTTTTATTTAATTTATTTCTTGGTCAACCACTTTGACTATTCAATCTTCTCATCACAACTACTTTACCATAATTACCAAACTCACAACTTCTTGTTGCAACTAATTTAATTTTAATTATTTTCTTAATGCAACAAATATACCCATGATTAACTTGTAGTTTCACCCACTTTGACTAGTCAACTTATTTTAGGAGTTTCTAAATTAATTTAACTTCTTTGGCCTTCTAGGGGCTTCTAGATAACTCATGAGGGTATTCCAATTTCACAAGGCCATAAATCTATAACCGTGAGGAGTTATGTGACAATCCACATATCACCAGAAATGGCATGACATGTACTATCCATATAGAATATTATTACCTATAAATTCAGTGATCTATATTCCCTTATACCTCAAAAATACTCTGGTACCTTACCCATGTCTTTGTGGTACCATAATTTGCTACGAGGCTTCTCCAAGGGTTGACATCAATCACTAAGGGTTGACATAAATCTACAATATCACTCTCCAACGATTGACATTAATGGCAATCAACAATCCATATCAATTGTCCATAAACCTAAGTCAAATGTCTGACACCATATACATCTAAATTTAAGAGAGTAACAAACTAATATATAATAGTACTATACATTAGTTTTTAAACAAATCAAATCAAACAATTAATGTCGAATAAAAATTAGACAAATATTTGTCTAGTGGCCATGAAAACAAGTTATGTTATGAGGAAAATATCTCTATGACAAGGGTTAAATCACAACAGACGGAATGACACGCAAATATCAACTCTAATCTCAAGTATACTACTATATAAATGAAATATTAACAAGACAAGGCCAAGAGCCTGCCTTGTCCGGACGTTCGATGAAGACCATCGCTGAGCATGCAACCCAAAGCTTTATACCTGCAACTTGTCCTCAACAACCAAGATATGCAAGCATATGGTGATAATGTATAGCGTTAGCATATAGATTAGAATAAACATTCCGTGCCACAGATTTAAGTCATTGTGATAGTTGCTATAGTTGCAGGGTTCTCATGTGTTCAAATCAGTTTGCTATAGAATCAAGTCTGTAACAACCTGCTACAAAATCGTGCCTATAGCAGCCTGCTACAGGATCATGCATGTAGCCACTTAGAACCATCTAAACATCTAACATTGTTGGCCAATGCAATGCCAATAACAAGCATGGAGTTGGGTGCATCTGTTCATTATTGGTTACTATGTAAACGAGCAAATTTATAATTGGTTTAAGGCACATTTAAATAGCAATATATATTCGCCTAGTAAAGTGTTGGGTTGAATTTGTTTAAACAAAGTGTTATCTATTTAATTGACTTTGCAAACCAATAAACCAAGAAACAAAACCAAATTAGAAACATAGCCTTTCATTTGTTTCTGAATTTGCATTGTAAATTTTGATCTCTGTGTGGTTGTGATTATGGAGATATTTAATTATTTTAATTCCATAAGAAGTGTTCACTTACAACCACCCATGTATGGATTCATAAACATACAAGATGCCACGAGGATTCTTGCACAGGAAAAAGGCGGGAGTAGAACACTCTTTAATGACCAAAACTAGGCATTTCCAATCAACAATAGAATGCCCGTTTCAACCAAAGGAATCTACATATTTATTGCAAGATGCCATCGCAAAGCGACCTGCACCTATTTTCGCCCAGGTAATCAACAAATATATAATAGCTTGTAGCCAATCCATTGGAATCTTCTCTTCCCTTTGAAATTAAACATGGTACCCGTGCTCTCCAATAGTACGGATCAATAAGGAAATGAATTTGTTTTTGTATACGCATGTGAGACCCTGTGATTGAATATGGATGGTAGCTCTCCAATTACTATTGTAATCAAAATAGAACCCCGGGAATCATGGAACTATCCTTTCTTTCTCTTTAAATGCATAGATGCTCTATTTATCTATAAAAGAGAAGGCATCCTTGTACCGGGGAAATCAATCTTTTGTTATCAGTTTACATAAATGCAATCTTGTTCCATTTTTAATACATATTTGAGCTCATTTTCTTGTGCATGGTCGCTCCATAGTGTGCACAGTTTAATGTTGTAGCTGGCCACATAGGATGAGCCTTTGGAGGGGCACCCACTCCAAGGTGAGGCACTTTGTGTGTCTTCTGTACACATGCGTAAGTGAGTTTGTAGTTTTAAATTTGTTTTAGTCCATTTTTTATGCTAATTTCTTGTCTGGTTATTATTTTTTTGTAGAATGTTTAGTTATTGGATTATGCATATCTTTAATTTACTGTGTTTTATTTTAGCTTTTTGTTTGACCTCGAGCACATGTAGATTATATTACCAAATATTGATGCTACAGAATTGAGGTGCTACAAAACTAGGACAAATTTATGTTATAATAGTAGGAATAGCATGCAAATTTCTCTTGCAATGTGTGAAGGATAAATTAGAGGCCATAGTTAGATTGCTTTTAAATGTTGTTTATTTTATGAATGCTATGGAACCATGTCACTCTTGATCCTCCTCGGTGAATAGAAATAGTGAGATCACAAGCCTAGTTCTCAATGGGTGCCACTAGCTGGGTTGGGGATCAAGAATATTGTGATTCCATTTTTATGCCTTGTTTCAATTTAAGGTTGTAATAGTTCTCAGTTGTCTTTCTAAATTACATTGCATAACAATGGCAAAACTCCTTTTATATATATTACACAAAGAGCCTCATAAAACCAAACATAATTCTGGGTTGACAAATTAAATGATAATATATTATGAAATCAATAATAAAAAGACATACATACACATCATCAAAATGTCTTTGTAATTCATGCTTTGCAATATTTTTTTATCTACTAATTCAAGATAAATTAAATCTATACTAAATAGTTTAAAAATTAATTTTGTTATATTAAAACTAATTCTCATATATGTAATTCCTATTCTTTGATTAAATAGTATAATACCTATTCTTTCATTAAATAATAAAATTATTCATTACTAAAATATTTTTTTCATTTTTTTTTAAATAAAAAATATATAAAAATATTTTAAAAAATCCAATAATCAATATAATAAACATAAAAAAATTTCTTAAAAAATAAAAACTCTATATCAAAAGTTTTATCTCAATAAATTATTTACGTTTACAAACGCCACAACCCCTTGTCAACGTAACCCTTTCCTCGTAGCCAACACTTTTACAAAGTTACAACAATATTCTCTTATATTCTTAGCATATATACCAATTGGATACCCTATGTTGGGCTAAATTATGCTTCGAGTTCCATCAAAATTTAATTTATTATAATAATAATAAAAACATTTTATCTTTGTTGGTGTGTATATATATATGTGAAAGTGGACCCAAAGGGAGATCTTAGGATTAAAATTCCCATATATTAAATTTTAGTTGTGTGCACCAAGGGGAGAGATGCATTGATAGAATGCAATTAACCTAAAGTAAACGCGTGTGGTTGGTATATGCCAGTCACTTTAGATAAAGGTCAGGAGCACAACGAATTTAAATTAAAGGTTACGGTCATTTCAATGAGATATAACACGAATTTAAATTTCTTCCCTACAAAGGAATATTGACGTCAACGGCTTCTGTGCACGATTCCACAAATATAAAAGTAAATGTAAATGTGAGCCACATGGTCTTCATCAACAACCAAAATGACACTGTGGAGATACCAACTGCCTTTCCAACTCGACAAGCACGGGGAGCGATTGGTGCTAACGACTTTTGGAAGGTTTAAATTCTGGATTAGGTGGGTTGGTGTTGTTTTATTTTTCAATTTTTTTTATAATTTTCATTATTATAGATGAGTTAGAGGATTAGGAAGGTTTGGTATTATAATAAATATTTTGAAATTGCGATTTAATATGGGTGTATATAGAGTATTATAAGATATAGTGTTTTTCATTTTCAATTGTTTTAGTGTCATATAGATGACAAATTATTTTGACCCATGATGATTTAGGAATTGTCCACCACTCTTTCACTATAGAGCATGTGAGAGTTTGTTATTAATTTAGAAGTGTTGATTTTCTTCTTTACGCTAGTTGAAATAGAGAGATATTTTTTATCTTCTAGATTAGGGTTGATCACCTCCTTATAGTATATTAATTTTCTCTTATCCTCTAATTATTTATCACCCCACAATTTCTCCTTATATTTAGATGTAATAACATTTTTAACATCACCGTTATTATGCAAAGTGACCTCTTCCTTAATTCCTTAGTTATTTAGCCAAGACTTGGTATCTTTATGCCAACCTTGCTTGAGCTGCAAGTGGCTTTGATTGGGGTTTGAAGTAGTCTTAGGAAGCCTCATGTCTTCCATGTTGTTGATCTTGTTCTTGTACATTAGATACCTAGTCATAGCCATACTTTCGAGGGGGAAAGGCTCACTTTTATGAGGAGGATATCATAGGATGTTTTACCTTTAATTTTAGGATTATAAGTTACAAAACACTTTTGGATTTTCTTTATATTTCTCCATGATTCTCTAGAGATGTTGCATCCCCAAACTTCACACTCATATATAAGATAATGAGAGTGACTAGAGTCTCAAAGAGGAGTTTCTTCTTATCCCAAAGTTGGAGGTCCACTAATTTACACTTGTTTTCAAGACCATAGTAAGTTTGTCACCCTCCATTTATCATTTTCTCAATGTTATGGTTCTAGTAAGCTTGTGATGAAGATCAATTGGCGGTAATGCCACAAAGATAACGGAGATCTTGGCAGAGATTTGGTGGTTGGTTAGTTCGGTGGAGATGTTATATTTAGTAGGCAACGGTTGGAATCTACGGCGGAGAATATGGCGGGTATGCAATATGCGGCGGTGGACATGGTCACATGGATTAGTATAGAACCAGGGGCTGGGTTGAGGGCCTAGCTCCTTTTCTTTTCTGCCCACATAAAACATTTGAGCTTAAGTAACAATTGTGCCATCTTATAAACAAGGTTATGTAGTGGAAGGTTGGCTAGCATAGAGTTGTAAGGTCTTTGGGATAAGGAGGTTACGGGTTCGACTCCTGTGGAGTCATATAAATTTTGTCACATTCCAACCATTGGAGGGGGGCAACGTGGTAGCCCACGACTGGGCCACGTGGCACCATAACACTTGCCCATGAAAATGACACTTGTCACAACCTAATTCACCCATGTGTCTGCCATCAAACCTGTACGACCTTGCCATGTCATCCCATGCAACCTCAACACTCTGCCACATCAATTGTATGGACGTGCCAAGTGCCACCCTTATCGTGGTGACACGTGTCACCTTGACCTTTTGAATTTTTGACCAAGTTTGACCTGAACTTTGATCGCTTATAACTTTTGATACGTAACTTTGTTTGACGAGTCGTTTGCGTCGTTAGAAAGCTTACGATGCACTCTTTGCGATCATGCCATTTTCACTAAGTTTTGGGAACTCTGAATTTTTGCCCTTTCTCTATCTGCTGAAGCCATTCTGAGCGTTCTGAATTGTTCTTGGCCTTCTCTGGATCCTTTTTGGATCAGACAAGGTGGTCCATAGAGGAATGATAGCTCATAAATCCAACCTAGCCTTTAGCTCTTTTTCTGTGACTTTCTAACCATGCAATGATCTTATTTTCCAAAATAATTCCATATGACTTGGTTAAAAGAGGGCTAATCATAATGGTCCTATAACTAGATGGATTTTTTTTATCCCCACTTTTAAAAATATGAACAATGAGGCTTTGACACTAGGGTTTAGGGAATCCATGCTTGACCGCTGAATTGAAAAGCTTGTGAATGTGAGGCATGATGATAGACCCTCCAATTTTTAAGATTTCTATGTGGTGATCTTCAATGTCCTTAGCTTTCCCTTTTGTGAGCCTCTTAACCCCAAACTCTGTGTCTTTTAAAGAAAAAACTTCTTCCTTTGTAGAAACGATTTGAAGGTTGTCTATGACATGAGAGGATTAATAAAGCTTTTTACGGTAGGAATTTCAATCCCTTAAGGGAATCAATTTCTTTTCTTTAGTTTTACAAGTTAGAATTTGCCTCTAGATTTTCTTAGGATCTAGCTTAGAGAGGTGCAAAAGCTTAGGCTCTTGCTTTTTGTTTATATAGTAGATTTTTTTCCTTTTAATTGGGATTTTTTACCTATTTATCTTGTCAGATTTTAATGACTCATTAGAAGCATCTCTATGGCCTTTATAGCAATCTTACGCTCTTTATCATACTAAGGGTTGGTTGTCCTATTCTCCTTTTTACACAACACCTCGATAGGGAACTTGTTAATGGAAGTAGAGAGGGTTGTTTTAAAATTATGATAGAGGTCTTAAACATTGTTGTAATACCCATGTTTCCCCTAGTTTGTAAATATAACTATAACTGGCCAAGAGACTATGGAAGACTAGATATGTGTGAATGCTTGATTTGATGAACCTTTGTATAAAAGGTCAATGTATGTATTTTTTTTTATTAATAGAAAATGGATAAGTGTTTCATAACTTCTGAAAGGGGGGTTTGCCAAGATAGACCATGGATGTTATGAGAGAGAATGTGAGGGGAACCAGAAATGGAGGAGATGATGCCCGCACCAAACCAGTACCTTACTCGATTTAATGACTCGGACTCATAACAGTCCTTTGACCCAGAAATGAATTACCAAGTTATATTGGTAGCTAGAAGAGTCCTCCTCAAGAGTTAATGAGGAGAAGGGGCAGAGTACCCATCTGCAAGACTTCCAGGCTTGACCACAAATCGAGGATTCTGACCCACGCAACCTTGTTGAGGAAGGCAAGAAAAGAGGTAACTTGTAGGCAGAGGCAGATCTGCAGGGAGAGCATAGTCGAAAAGACTAATATCGAGAAGAGAAAAGAATGCTTGCAGCTCTCTGGTTCAAGGAAGAACTGTGAAATAAGCTCGTTTTGGGCGCAAGAAGCTGTTGGTAGAGGTTTTCATTCCAAGCTGATAAATGGGACTGACGATTGATTGTGGAAGTACTCATGCAGACCTCCTTGCTTGGTACAGAGAAAACTCGTTGCCATGATCCCATGGGAGGAGGAGAGTAACCTCTATCCATGACTATCGCTGAGCAAGAAGAAAGAGTCTCTCTTAGAGCATCATGGTCTAGCTCGAGGGTGTCCAGCGGTAAATCCATTCAGGAGTGGTTGTGCCTATGGTTGGGTGGAAATAGGCACCCCTTTCAGCAGTCGCTTCACGAACTCTGGTTTTCTGATAAGTACTTTTATACTCTATGTGTTGAAATGGAAATGGTAATTCAATATATTTATATGTTTATGACTTAGTTCTGTTAAATGGTTAAGGTAGATATATGTATTATCTCTCTGTGAACTCATGCCTCTGAATGGTCATCTGCTTGCCTTAGATTAGCAGTTAGAGAGACGTGGGACATAAGTCTGCAAGAGGGTCGGGGTAGGAATTACTGGAATGATTAAGTCCTGCTGGCCTCTAGAATCTACTTTCGTGGGAACACTAAGTTCAAACTCCATGGAAGGAGGGTGCCTCCTTCAGATCTTTCACCCATGCGACCAAGGTTTGGGAACCGTGTGCTAGGCCCGAAAGGAGTTGACCCTTTCTAGCTTCAGAACTCCAAGAGTTCGAAGCTCCAGAGTGTTTTGACCTTACCCTTTGTAAACTGGTTGAAGGCGATTGGTAGTTACAGTTATTGATAAGGTTGATCGACGCCTAGCAGTGTCCCTAACCATGGTCAATAGTCTTGCCCCACCGTTAAAACTTGATCCATTTACCCATCACAAAGTAACGCAAACCACCGATTCAAGGGTATTAGAGAGTCCCCTTGGTCGTTGCATTTATGCCAAGATAACTTCGATGAAGTCCTACTTCGGGAGATTAGGGATGTTAAAGCACCAAACTCCCCGAACACTGAAGTTACAAAGTGATGAGAGTCGTGGATCTAGGGAGTCCGTTAAGAACCCCTCTTAACCGCCTGATTAAATAGTGGAGGGACCTGCATATGGTACTTTGATGAAGTCCTGATTCGGGAGAATGGAGCGGCCATGATGTTGAAACCCCCAAAGTTCAGAGTTGCGAAGTGACGAGGACCGTAGATCTAGGGACCCTTCGGGATCTCCCCTGACCATTAGATCTAGGCCATGGTCATCTCAGCACTGACCACTTCGGGAGCAAGGAGGAAGTCATGCCACGAATCCCCCAAACGTCAAAGTTACGAAGTAACGAAGGCCGTAGACCCAGGGGTTATGTGGACACACCTTTACCGTGAGATCTAAGGGCGTTGGAAGGCAATCAGTCTGGAGTGATGTGGCACAGTGACATCATCCAGGCTGACGTGGACCCACGACTAACGTGCCACATGTCACCTGGATTTGTACGTCTTATAGACCCTATGTTCCCATTAACACTTGTCACCCACGGTAGGGGCCACAAGTCATCTCCGCCTTACCGCGTGTCACCCCTAGTACTTACCTGGTTGGTCCATTTGGCGGGTGAAGTACTCGAGACCAACCTGTCTTTACCTCTGCATCTAGTACATCGCCATGTACGAGGGTGGACCCTTCCAGATTCTGGAGGTTTGGGGTGAAGCATCAAGAATAAGCCAAAAGGCCCGAAAGCTGGAGCCACGTGGAAATATTTTGAGTTCCTTTGAGATTTTAGGAATTTGGGACTCTGAAGGACATGCGTGCAGAAATAAAAAGGGGCTTTCAACATCAAACATTGAATTCCCCTCTAGCCTATGTGTTATACGAGGATCGAGTCGCACGATTGGATTGGACAGTGGATGGACCTTCCCTGCGGGAGGGAGGAACCTGGAGATGGTATGAACGAGTTGGACATCACGTGGCCCTCAACTATTAACGCCCGAAGAACTTCGGGAGACCATAAGTTACAAATTAGAGGTCATATTAGAGCTTGGTAGCAATAATTAGAAAGCTATGAGTGAGCAGAAGAGGATGAATACCTCGGGCAAGGGATTCGAGATGGTTAGAGTAAGAAAATTTTTATGCCCCATCCCAAGAAGAAGAGTACTTATGGGTCGGGTGTGTTGCAAATTGGTATCAGAGCATGGTTACAACACTTGGCTTTCTTGGGTTCATGAACGAGTCGCTTAAAAAAATTAATTAGAGAAATTTTAGAGGTGACACCCTATCTTACCCCATTCTTAAGAGGATTAATTAAACCTCTATGGAAGGAGGGAATGAAACTTTCTACTGTTGTGTGTGTTTTGAAAAATCTGAACTGTGTGTTGTTCATAAAACTAGTAGATCATTAACTAACGGAAAATGTTTTAACAACACTCAAGCAGTTAGTGGACTGTAGAAAAAATACACCATAAAGGATGGTGACTCGCCATGAAATGGGGGAGAGCTCCCATAATAGAGAGGAAGAATCTGAGGAAAGGAGGGTGGTGGAAACCCCTCCAGATTTGGTTGAAATTGTAAGAAGCCTCATGGCATAATTACAGAGTTGTAAAGCTGACAATGAAAGGTTGATAAAAGAACAGGAAAATAAAATTGAAATTAATGCAGTTCTACTGCAAAGCTTATCAGATATATAAAGGCAGTTGCAACATGGACAAGCAGCTAGTCATGTGGAGAAACATCATACAAAGAAAACCCAGATTCCACCTGAGATACGAAAGCATGGCCATGAAAGTGGCCACATAAGGAGGAGCACCTCAAAGAAGGCCCAACATGGAGCCAAGAGACACTCATTGGAAGATTCCTCTAGTGAGGAAACTGACAACTCCAAGGAATCTTCTAGTAGCAAAACTAGTTTGCATTCCCAGAGGAAACTTTCCAAGAGTCATGACCCTGAAGAGTCAAACAAAACCAAACCACCCACTTTCGATGGAGAAATTAAGAAGGGGGAATAAGGGGAAGTTTGGTATCTTGGCTTGAAGAATTACTTCAGAGTCCATGACTACTCTGAAAATTTAAAGGTTTGAATATCCATTTTTAACCTAAATGGAAAGGCCTCCATTTGGTGGGAGGACCTTAGGAACGTGAAAGGAATCCACGAGAAGGACTTGTCATGGAAACAATTTGAGAAATACTTCAAGAAGAAGCACCTGTCAGAGAAATACTTCGATGGGAAGACCAAGGAGTTCTATGAACTCAATTTGGGGAAGCTCACCATAGAAGAATATATCAATAAATTCCTTGAGCTGATAAGATATGTACCATACATAAAGGATGAAAAGGTAACTATGCAACGATTTATTAGTGGACTGCCTCAATCCTTCCAGGACAGAATTGAATTTGATGAGCCAAATACCTTAGAAGACACTATCCCGAAGGCAAGGTATTGCTATGAGAAATTCAAGAATAAGACAGAACCTCACGAGGAATGGAAGAAGAAAAATACTTCGGGATTCAAGAAGAAGGGGTTTAAACCCTCAAGATTCAAGAGCTATGGGAAGGGTTATAAGATGAGACTTCTTGCTAAAAGTGTATACCAGCAAAATTGCCCCTCTTAGAGTGGAAACAAACCCTTTGGAGCAGCCCCAGGGAAGACTGATAACACTAAGAGAGAACCCTTGAAATGTTGGGGTTGTGGAGAAGAACATTTGTCGAGGGACTTCCCATACAGGAAACAAAACAATAGGAGGGTCTACAACATCCAAGAGGCTACTACAATCAATGATGTGGCTAGGAGCATACCACAGATTTATCCAGCCTTGAATAATAGACAAGCCGACTACCAAGCTTCAGTGGTGGAGATGGAAGGTATGATTTCCAACCATCTATTTTCCATTTTAATTGACCCTGGTTCTAATTTGAGTTATGTTGCCCCTCAAACTATTGAGAAATGTAAATTGCAGCAAGTTAAACATGTTAAATCATGGTTGGTACAACTAGCCACTGGAACCAAAAGAAAAGTAACATAGGTCATACCTACATGCCAATTCATTATGAGTGGATTACCCACCCAAGCAACCCTAAACACATTCCCTTTAGGATCTTATGGCCTGCTGATTGGAATGGATTGGTTGGTTGCCCATAAAACCAAGTTGGATTGTTACAATAAAACTTTGGAGTGTGAAAATGAAGAAGGGAGAAAGGTAACCCTATAAGGGATTCAAAACTCTATCTTAATGAGACAAATATCAACTCTTCAAGTGAAGAAGTATTGCAGAAAAGGATGTCCTTTGTATGCAATACAAGTGTTGGACTATGTTGAGCACAACAAACCAAGCCTAGAAGACCATCCCATATTAAGGGAGTATAAATATGTATTCCCAGAGGAGGTACCAGGTCTACCTCTAAGAAGAGATATTGACTTTTCAATAGAAATTGCACCAGGAGTAGAATGAGTACACCAGAGTTGGTTGAGCTCAAGCTACAACTGAAGGAAATGATGGACAAAGCCTACATTCGAGCTACTGTGTCTCCATGGGGAGCACCAACCCTGTTTGTGAAAAAGAAGGACAACACACTTAGGTTGTGCATAGACTATAGGCAACTCAATAAGATGACCATAAAGAATAAGTATCCCTTGCCAAGGATCGATGACTTCTTTGACCAATTAAGGGGTGCTACAATTTTCTCCAAGAATGACTTGAGGTCTGGATACCATCAGGTCCAAATTAAGGATGAAGACATCCACAAACAACCTTTAGGACAAGATATGGTCACTATGAATTTGTGGTGGTACCATTTGGGCTAACCAATGCACCGACCACTTTTATGTGCTTAATGAATAATGTACTCATTAAATTCTTAGACATATTTGTATTGGTTTTCATTGATGATATCCTAATCTATCATAAGGACAGGGAAGAGCATGAAGAATATCTTAAGTTAGTACTTCAAGTACTAAGAGAACATCAACTCTAT
>ML812535.1:46907-59761 GCA_009831015.1 Picea engelmannii
GGAAGAGACACGGAGAAATTACAGTCAACAAGATGAGAGCAGAGGGATGAATGTCCATTTGGACATTGAAGGAAGAAACTCCAATGGACATGGAGAGGAAAGGGATGAAAACTTAAATATGGTAGAGACCATTAAAAATTTGCTAAAGGATGTCCAAAGCCATAAGGCTGATAATGAAAGACTTATGAGAGCCAAAGAGCAGTAAGATGACTTCAACATGAAGTTATTGCAAAGTCTGAACAGAATAGAAAAGAAATTGGAAAAAGAAAGTGACTCAAGTAAATCTGGAAGTCACAAACCTTCGGATGAGAAAAAGAAATCAGGAAATGTTAGCAGATACCACCATCACTCCCTGAAGCATTCCAATAAAAGAGTAGGTAGCAACACAAGTCCATCCCCTGTCAAAGAACATAAGAGGTCCGGGGTGGATGAACTACAAGGATAAATGAAAAAAATCAAACCTCCTACATTTGATGGTGAGCACAAGAAGGATGAAAATGCAGAAACATGGTTGTTGGGCATGAGAAAGTATTTTCAATTACACAATTATTCTTTTCATGCAGAGGGTAGAATTGCCATCTATCAACTCAAAGGAAAGGCATCCATGTGGTGGGATTAGCTTGTGCAGGTAAAACACATTAAAGATAAGAGCGTTACTTGGAGGGAATTTAAGAGGTATTTTGAGAAGAAATACTTGACTAAGAGATATTATGACAAGAAAATGAAAGAGTTCTTTGAACTCAAGCTCGGAAGCATGACCATAGATGAATATGAAAGAAGATTCCTAGAACTGCTGAAGTACGTCACCTTCATCAAGGATGAGACAATTAAAATTCAAAGGTATTTGAGTGGATTGCCAGCGTTCATCAGTGACAAAATACAATATGATGATCCCAAGACATTGGAAGAGACCATAAGGCGAGCTAAATGTCTATATGATCAACAAAAAGCAAGGCCAACTTTCCAAAAAGTTTGGGAAGACAAAAAGAAGTTAAGGGTGGATCAGAGGAAGAAAGGATTTAAACCACGATTCTTCATAAATAGTCCACAGGGACCACAAACTCCTAAAGAGCCCAAAATGATAGAGGCAGAAGGCCAAAGGCCAAGGAAACCACCTATTCAATGTTGGGGTTGTAAAGGAGATCATAGATTCAGAGATTGTCCTCATAGAGGTGAAAAATGAAGGTCCGTTTATAATGTACAACAAGCTGAAATAGTGGGGGACATGGGTAGAAATGTGCCAAGGATCTATGCAGCCATGGACAACAAGCAAGACGAATATCAATCACACATGATTGAAGTGGAAGGTATGATTAACAACCAAACCATTGCTATTTTAATTGATTCAGGAGCTAGTTATAGTTATATAGATCCTAATATGGTAGAAATTTTGCAATTGCCAAGAAGCAAGAATGGAAAACCTTGGTTGGTACAGTTGGCTACAGGAGCCAAAAGAAAGGTTAATGAGATTGTTAAGTCATGTCTTATGGACATGAATGGACTGAGCACCAAAGCAGATTTGAACATCTTACCTTTAGGTTCCTATGACTGTCTAATTGGGATGGATTGGTTGGACCCACATCATGCTCTATTGGATTGTCATAACAAAGCATTCACTTGCTTGGATGAAGAAGGGAACCAAAGGAAAGTGGAGGGAATCCCCAGGGCAATAACTGTTAGAGAAATTTCAGCATTGCAGCTGAAGAAATGTTATAGAAGAGGATGCCAAATATTTGCAGTTCATATGGAGGAGACACCTAAAGACAAGGTGCCAAATTTAGAGTATTATGCAGTCTTGAAAGAGTTTGAAGATGTATTCAAGGAGGTACCAGGACTACCCCCAAGGAGAGACATTGATTTTTCTATAAATTTGACACCAGGAGCAACTCCCGTGTCAAAGACTCCTTACAGAATGAGTATGCCAGAATTGAAAGAGTTGCAAATGCAGCTTGAAGAACTTCTGAAGAAGGGGTATATACGTCCAAGTGTGTCACCTTGGGGGTGCCCCAGTCTTGTTTGTGAAAAAGAAAGATGGAACGTTAAGATTGTGCATTGATTTCAGATAGTTGAATAAAGTGACTGTCAAGAACAAGTATCCCCTGCCAAGGATCGATGATCTTTTTGATCAATTGAAGGATGCAAAGATATTTTCAAAGATAGATCTCAGATCGGGATACCATCAGGTAAGAATTAAAGAAGAAGATATCAACAAGACCACCTTCAGGACAAGGTATGGTCATTATGAGTTCACAGTGGTGCCATTTGGGTTGTCAAATGCACCAACTATTTTCATGTGCTTAATGAATGGTGTTTTCCAAGAATATTTAGACAAGTTTGTCATTATCTTTTTGGATGACATTCTTATATACTCTAAGTCAAAGGAAGAGGATGAACATCATTTGAAGATGGTGTTGTATTAAGGGAGCATCAATTGTATGCCAAATTGAGCAAGTGCTCATTTTATCAGAAACAAATTCATTATTTGGGGCATATCATCTCAAAAGATGGGATAGCAGTGGACCCTGAGAAGATAGAAGCCATTAGAGAATGGTCAGCACCAAAGAATGCGTCAGAGGTCAGATCATTCATGGGCCTTGTAGGTTACTACATGAGATTCATTGGAGGATTCTCAAAGATAGCACACCCAATCACTTCCTTGCAAAGAAAGGGTATGGAGTTTCAGTGGACGTCGGACTGTGAAAGGATTTTCCAACATTTGAAACAATTATTGACAAGTGCTCCAATACTAGGGATTGCAGACCCAAATGAAGATTTCATTGTATGCACAGATGCATGTAATGAAGGACTTGGTGGAGTCCTTAGTCAAAATGGATTCGTGATATGTTATGAATCAAGGAAGTTAAAAGAGCATGAAAGAAACTATGCCACTCATGATTTGGAGTTGGTAGCCATAGTACATGCCCTGAGGAAATGGAGACACTACCTCATGGGAAAAATGTTTGAGCTAAGAACAGACCACAATGACTTGAAATATTTATTTTATCAGCCAAATCTAAATACTAGGAAAAGCAGATGGTTATAATTTCTAAGCAAATATAACTTTGATATAAATCATATCAAAGGGAAAGAAAATAAAGTGGCTGATGCACTCAATAGGAGGGTGCATGAACTAAGTGCTACAACCATCAGCATGTATCAGACTGATGTTAAAATCAAAATTTTGGAGGCTGCAAATACAGACCCGCAATACAAAGAATTGATAGCAAAATTACAACAAGGTAAGACACCACAACAAATGGATATTTATAAGTTGGGAGTAGATGGAATACTGCTGCACAAGAACAAAATTTTCATACCAAATGTCCAGGACTTGAAACATATAATTTTGCATGAGATGCATAATGTTTGTTATGCAGGGCACCCTGGATATCAGAAAACCGTAGTAGCAGTTAAGAGCCAATACTTTTGGCCAGGCATGAAGAGAGAGATAGCATAATACATCGCAAGATGTATGGAATGCCAGAAAGTTAAAGAAGAACATAGGCACCCAACAAGATTGCTGCAACCTTTTCCCATTCCTGAATGGAAGTGGGAAGTGGTGACAATGGATTTTATTACGGGATTGCCCAGAACAGGCAAGCTACATGATTCGATTATGGTGGTGGTGGACAAGCTTACAAAAGTTGCCCATTTTATTCCACTAAAAACTACTCACAGGGCAGCAGATGTCGCTGATATTTTCATGAAGGAAGTGGCACGATTGCACAAAATTCCTAAAACGATTGTGTCTGACAGAGTCCCGAAATTCACCTTGAATTTTTGGAAAGGATTGTTCAAAGGATTTGGGACGAATCTGAAATTTAGTACAACTTACCATCCCGAGTTTGATGGACAGAAAGAGAGGGTGAATATAGTGATAAATGATATGTTGAGAATGTATGTGATGGATAAACCATCCAAACGAGAATACTACCTACATTTAGTAGAATTCACTTACAACAATGGGTATCAGACATGATTGAAGATGAGCCCATTTGAAGCACTTTACGACATAAGGTGCAATACTCTAGTGAGTTGGGATAACCTAGCTGATAGAACAGTAGTCGGGCCAGAGTTGATCAAGGAGATGGAGGACCAAATGTTAAAAATTAAGCAGAATTTGAAAGCTGCCCAAGACAGATAGAAAAGTTATGCTGACAAAAATAGAATCCATAGAGAATTCAAAGTGGGTGATCATGTTTTCTTGAAGGTGAAAGCTAACAAGAGTTCCCTAAAGCTGGGAAGCTGCACCAAGTTGGTAGCCAGATTTTGTGGACCATTTGAAATCCTAGAGAGGATTGGTCCAGTTGCTTATATGATTGCATTGCCTGCATCTATGTCTGTTCATAATGTATTCCATGTATCATTGCTAAAGAAATACACATTGATGCTAATCATGTTGTTGATTGGAATGTTACTCAGGTGGAGCAAGAAGGTGCTTTCCAAGTGCATCAGATGCACATTTTGGACCGAAAAATCAAACAACTCCGGAATCAAGCCATAGGGCTTGTAAAGGTCCAATGGACCTGGTACGAACCTGAAGATGCTACTTGGGAGCATGAGGATGCAATGCGGGCAGAATACCAGCATCCTTTTGAATTTTTTTGAAAATTTTGTTGTATATGGGTACATGATGCACTGAGGACAATGCATAAATAGGGGGAGGGGATTGTATTATCCCTCAGCTGAACCCAAATGCAAGTGTAATCCAAGTATATTTAAGCTAGTGAGCTGTTTAGACATCATTTTTGTAATACACCTTTCATGGCATGGTGCGTGCATATACTGCGTAGTAAAGTGATGTAGTGTGCACATTTCTGGATACCACACACAGTAACTAAAGTGCGCGCAACCTTGAGGGCAACGAATACTGCACACAATAACTAAAGTGCACGCAATATTAAGGTCAACGAACCTTTATGTATATGATATGCATTATAGGTTGGTGAGTCAGTATTATAAGCCAGAATGCTTATGTTTTAGAATTAGGCCAGAGTGCCTAAATGTTAAAGGCCAGCGTGCCTATTTTGTATATGTCTCATGATTAATATAAAATACATTGTTGTGCGCAGACCAACCACGATAAAAGAGAAGGGGGGCTAGATTCCACCAGTTAGGGAAAGGGAGGGCCAAAATCTAAGGAAAGGGCTAAGTGAGAGAGCTTAAGCCAAAAAGGAATATTAAATTAACATTTATTAGAACATAAAGTATGGATAATTATTTTATCCTAAGTCCTAAAGAAGGGGACAAGTGTATCCGAGCAGATTCCAACATGACAAGTGTCAAGTTGGAGACATGCATACTTATTGCCGAGACTTAGTGTTGTTTGGGGGATCTTACCATTTTTCCTTGGACCAGAGAATGATGATTGGGGGGGGAAATACATTCCATCAGTCGGGGAGCTATCCTCGTACCTTCCTATCACTGTACATGAACCTGTTTTCGTGGCCATTTTTCCTGTTGGTGGACCTGTCAGCTAGGGAGCGGGATTGAAGAGGCGGGTTATCAAGCCCATGAGCAATTCTCCGAGTGAGAGAATTGTTGGGGATCGATTTCATGAAGGTGCTAAACTAAAACTACAGTGCTCTGAGACTTTCGGTCTGGCCTGTTGCTGAAGCCCTGGAAAGGAAGTGAACCAACCGAAGGACTGTTGAGCAGAGAAGGGGCACACTTCCTTGGGTGGGATAGGCATGTGGGGAATGAGAGGTTGTAGGCTGTCAGTTGAGTGAGCACCTGAGATGGATTCTTTCCTGTTGACCGTGAACCCTTAGCCTGGTTAGGAACCCCTTACCCAGGTGGAGTCTAGTCCCAACTCGGGGGTGACTCACTGTTGAGAGTGATGAACAGTGTAGTCTAAGGCTGGGAGGTTCATGGACAGTCTGCACGCAGTTGGTGACATTCTTACCAAGATAAGTATCCATTCTATGATAAATTTACATACTGCATTGTCATTTATGTGTTAATTTATGGGTTTTATTGCATGTGTGAGCATATCTGTCTGTATGTTGAAGGGTATACCCCTGTGTACGATGCATGTTTGTGATTATTGATAATATAACATGGAAATCGTATATTTACATAATGCAATTGTTTGTTTATGTTTTATATGTGAAGCTTCCGCTAGAGTGTTTTATGTATATGTTTAATTGCATGTAGTTTAGTATGTATCTATGCCTGTGTGTGTATATATGCATTGAAAAAGAAAAATTATGTGACATATCTCAGTTGGATACTGGGTTGTTACCATATGTTGTCAGAACTAAGTTAAGTGTCTGAGTAGTGATGTTCCCTGACCTGTTGGTGGCCGGGGAGGTACGTTACAGAGGAGAACTTGGCTCTTGTCAGTAAGACAAATAAGGGAAAAGGAAAGTGTTCCAACAAGAAGGGTAATAATGATGGAGGATCATCATAACCAGGGAAGAAGAAGGACTTGAGTAAAATAAAGTGCTTCTCATTTCACAAGAATGGAGATTATGTATCTTAGTGTCAGTAGAAGAAGAAGGGAAAAGGAAAGACACAAATAACAACATTAGCAGAGACACAACTATATGAGTTTGCAACAAAGTTTGAGAAGGATTTATCATTGGTTTCTTGCCTTTCTACCAACTCAACTACCATGATTGTGTGGTTCTTGGATAATGTTGCATCTTTTCATATGACAAAAGCATGAGATCTATTTAACAGTTTGAGGGAGAAGGACTCAAATGTTCATGTGCAACTTGGTGATGATGCCAAGTATGCAGTGAAGGGAGAGGTAAAAATTACGTTCTAGCTTGAGTCAAGAGGTTCATTGGAACCATGATGTGCTTTAGATACCAGGACCAAAGAAGAATTTTCTCTCGTCCTCAACTATCGAGGACAAACATTTTTCCATTAATTTTCAGAGAGAGCAAGTACTCATATGTCCAAAAAAATATAGCTTAGACACAATAATGGTCGTTGGCGTTAGAGAAGGCACTTTAAACAAGTTGCAGGGAAAGCATGTTCAGGATTTGGTACATCACGGTGATAGCCTATGGCACAAGAGGTTGGGACACCTACACTATAGAGCATTTCCAATTTTGCAGTGGATTGTTACAGGGAGTGTGTAGAGCATGTGCACTTCGCAAGAATGCCAAGGTTTCTTTTCCAAGAAGCGAGAGTAGGTCTAAGGGAATCTTGGATCTTATCCATTCAGATTTGAGTGGGCTGATGTTGGTAGAATCAATGTAGGGAGCATCATACTAAATGACGTTTATTAATGACTTTTCCAAGAAAACTTGGATCTTCTTTATGAATACCAAGGATGAGGTCTTCAGTCAATTTCAAGAGTTTAGGGCTTAGGTGAAGAACCAGACAAGAAAGAATATCAAGTTCTTGAGGTCGAACAATGGGGGAGAGTACACCTCCAATGAATTCAAGGATTTCTGCAAGGAGGCAGGGATCAATAGGGAGCTGGCAGTCTCATATGACCCTGAGCATAATGGGATTAAAAAGAGAAAGAATTGATCCATCATCGGCTTTGCTAGGGCTATGATATATGACTAGGAGTTGCGTATGTTTCTTTGGGAAGAGGCATGTAACATGAAATTATATGTGCAGAACATGGGTCCTCACAAGATATTGGGGGACAAGAATCCATATGAGGAATTCTCAGGAGTGAAGCTAGAGACAAGACATTTGAGGATCTTTGGTTATCTATTCTACAACCATGTTCCTGTGGGGAAGAGGATGAAGTTGGATCCTTCAAGATAGAGTGGTATATTTGTGGGGTACAACAAGACATAAAAGGCTTACATGATCTTCATACCAACGTAGAGGAAGACAATTGTGAGCATAGATGTTAAGTTCGAGGAGAACTTGGCATCTAGGAGATCCCAATAGTCATCAACAATGACAAAGGATGAGGAACAACATGCTTCGAAAGATGAGTAGCATTCAAGAACTCATACTTCAGGTGGGGAGGAAGAGGTATCCCCTTCTAGTTCTGTCAGAAGGCCCAGGTGGTTATTATAGACATTGAGGGATGTTGGTGAGGCTTCTAGGAGTGGATTCAGAGAGATCTAGCCTCTGAGGAAGTTTCTGAACTATATGGCGCTTATGAGTAGCATAATTGATGTTGAGATTTCCAGTTTTTAGGAAGCAACGGATCATTAGGTTTGGTGGGATGCCATGGTAGAGGAGCACACCTCTATTATGAGGAATGGTGTTTGGAACATAGTGCCAATACTGAAGGGGAAGTCATTTGTGAGTTCCAGGTGGCTCTACAAGATCAAAAGTGTTGGAGATAGTAGCATCGAGAATTTCAAGGTGAGGTTTGTGGCAAGGGGGTTATCCTAGAAAGAGGGAGTGGACTTGTTAAGCCCTAAATCGTGGAACATTACCCCTGAATTGGGGAATATTACATTAGTATTGTTATTTTATTTATGTTGGCTTGGGTCCATTAGTTTTAATTGTACCTCCTACTCTCCTATATATACTAAAGAAACATTTTCATTTGGAATCATCTTGTATTTGGGAATTCATGTGATGTATAAGGAGGTTTCCCTCTTGAAGAGGATTATTCTCTGAATTTCCCTCTTTTTCAATGCGTGGAGTACTTATTTTGAGTTTTTTATGCTATTTTGATATTTGGTTCTTAACATTTGGTATCATAGCTAGACAATCCTCGGGACTAGCTTCTTCAAAACAATTCTTCTTGGAATTTTCACTACAACTTTTTTTTTAGAAGATTTAGGGACATGGAATTTATATGGTATAGAGGAGACATATAGAGACAAGTTGGGTCCAAATTTCAGATCTTGGTTCATTATATTTCTGGAGATACATTTTGTTCAAGTTAGAGTTTTTGACTAGTCTTGAAACTAGTCTGAAATAGGTCTTCTTAGAATTTTCTCTCCCAATTTGTTTTGGATTGGTTTCAGGTTATTAAATTTTTACAGTACAAAGGAGGAATAGTGAAGTATCTTGTGTACAAATTTCAGCCCTTATTGTTGTACTCTGAAAGTTATTCTCTGAGGAAATTATGGTTTTTGGTTGGTCCAGATTTCAGTCTAAAACAAGTGTTCTTAGGAAAAATGTTATATATGAAGCTAAAAACCTCCATATTGAGTGAGACATGTTCCATTGATTAGGGTATGAACCTAAATTTTACTGGTGCAAATTTCAAGTTCTGAAGTGAAGACAGTGACACACGATAGGCCGTACAAGTTCGCTCTTTGGAAAGGGAAAAAATCAACACATCTTGGGAAAGTTATCATAAAATTCTCTTGGAGAATCCAATCTTGGTCTGACCTGTGGGGTTGGAAAGAAGACACATCAGGCTACCTTAAGCCAAAATTTTAGACTTATAAGGGTCGAAATTGCAGAGATACAATAGAAGAAAGGTAGGCCAACATAATAGTCTCCAAATCAGGGTTTTAAAAGTTGTGTGTTTTTTTTTTTGGAATTTTTCATATCTTTTGACTAGAAGATCCAATTGGGGTGATTCAAAAAGTGGAATAAAGTGGGATAAAAGGAGTATCACATAAATTTGGGAGAATCTTAGGTATTTTTAGGTACTGACATATTTCGTCGTCTCTAAACATATGAGTCGTTGTTACTTGTCAGCGCTACAACCCGGGGACAATGTGCTTCTTCCACGTACCTATAGTATATCAGAAGGCCCCTTTCGAACGGTTGTACATTAGACAAAACTACTAAATGTTTGAGCTCCCATGTACCTGGAGTATATCAGGAGATCCCCTAGAATTCTGAGACCAACCAAGTAAACCATTTGGTCGTCTTGTTACTATAGTACATCAAGAACAACACTCGGGGAGATCACTCTCTAGTACCTGGGTAGTCGGATAGTATGACTAAGGGCATGGAAAATCCTCTCTAGTTAATTCCCTGAGATATTGGATCAAGTACTATTATTGGACCCCATACGTATATCAGAGAGCTATAACACCTGGCACTCCCTTGTTTGTGAGGACCTCTGCCTAAGCCAATTAGGAATTCCTACCTTGCAGTGATACTTGTCCAACATACCATCAGAAAAGGGAACTTCTACACCAAATAAGCCTTCAGACAATCCTACTTGGACTCTTGATGAAGGTGAAGAAATGTGCAGGGACATAGATGATTTACAAAAGAAGGCAGTAACAAAGAATGAATTACAAAGGATGATGGATTCAACTGAAGATAAGTTGGAAGCGATGATGGATACTAAGATGGATGGCCTAAAAGGGGGGATCATGGAAGGGTTGAAAAAGTTGCTAATAGAGAGATCACTTGAAAGTGACAATGTATCCCACAAAATTCATGACGAGGACACAAGGAAGATGAATCAAGACTAGAGAAACTCTAGCTTTGGGTTGAAGACCAACCACTTTCCTAAGATCGATGTGAGGAAGTTTGATGGCAAGGATCCGATCACATGGATACTCCAAATGGAGCAGTTCTTTGATCTACATGATGTGCCACAGACACTTAAGGTACAAATTGTGTCCTTATATTTAGAACCTAATCATTTTGTGTGGTATCGATTGCTTTGTTCTCACAAATCACTTGTCACTTGGACAATTTTCACGGAAGAAATGATATCACACTATAAGGATACAAGGAGCAATACCTTCTTCAACCAATTGATAAATCTCAAGCAAAAGGGTTCAGTTGCGGAGCACATTGAGAACTTCCAAAGATTGAATATAAAGGTAACAAATATTCCATATGAGCACCTAATTGATGTCTTAATGGGAACTTTAAAGGATAACATTCAACATGAGGTTCGCCTTTGGGAACCCAAATAATTGGAGAATGCATTCAAGGTAGCGAGAAATGTTGAAAGTAAAAATCTGGCTTTGGCTACTAGAAGGACCACCCCTAACATATATCTAGAGAATAATATTCCTTCTTCTAAACCACCTCAACCTACAAGGTTGACACCTCAACAATTGGAGGAAAGAAAATAAAAAGGTTTATGCTTTAATTGTGACAACAAGTACAGTAAGGGACATAAGTGTGGTGAGAAGAAATTATTCTACATAGATTCTGAAGAGGAAGAAGAACAAGAACCATTTCAAGATGAAGATGTAGAAGAGATGACCCCCACAATATCATGTCATGCATTGGATGGAAATAACACTACTCAAACTCTCAAGACCAAACGATATATCAAAAATAAAAAGGTAACAATGCTAATTGATTTTGGTAGTACTCATAATTTCATTCATTGTAAATTATCCAAAGCTCTCAATTGCTTTATGTATCCAACGCCATAGTTTCAAGTAATGATTGCAAATGGAGGAACTATCAATTGGTTAAGAAAATTCCATAAGATCAATCTTATTATGGGGGAACATGTAATGAATAGTCCAATGATTGCTATACCCATGGGTGGTGTTGATGTCGTACTAGGGGTCCAATGGTTACAATCATTGGGAACAATGGATTTTAATTTTCAAGAACTTTTCATGAAATTTTCATTGGAAGGAAAGGAATTTTAGTTAAGGGGTATCATAGGGAAACCCAGTAAGGTGGTAAGCTTTAATGGCATGACAAAATTATTGAAAAAGGGGAATCATGGTGTAATTGTACAATTATTTTCACAAGATGTTCAAACATCTAAGCCATCTATTCTCCTAGATCTCGAAGGGATCATTGATAAGCATTCCAAAGTATTTGAAGATATTCCCAAATGTCTTCCACCCACTCGCAATCATGATCATGCTATTCACTTAATTCCTTGTAGTGTTCCTCCTAACATCAGTATTTACATATACCCTTATGCCCAGATGAGTGAAATTGAGTGTATGGTAGAATAAATGTTAGAGGTTATCATTATTATACCTAGCCAAAGTTCTTACTCTGCACAGGGGGTAATGGTACCCAAGAAAGAGGGCTCATGGCGTATGTATCCATATTATAGAGATCTCAACAAGATCAACATTAATGATAACTTTCCCATTCCCGTCATTGATGAATTGTTATATGAACTACATAGAGCAATCTACTTCACAAAGTTGGATCTCCATTCAGGGTATCATCAGATTAGAATGAAGGAAGAAGATATCCCAAAAACAACATTTAGAACTCATGAAGGCCATTATGAATTTTTGGTCATGCCTTTTGGCCTTACAAATGCACCTCCCACATTCCAAGGGTTGATGAATTCTATTTTCAAGCCCTTCCTTCGAAAATTTGTGTTAGTATTTTTTGATGATATACTAATCTATAGCAAGTCTTGGGAAGATCATGTTCGACATGTTGACATGGTGCTACAACTGCTAAAGGAGCAACAACTGTATGCAAAACAATCCAAATGTTTCTTTGGGGTGAAGGAGGTAGAGTATTTGGGTCATATTGTATCTCATGAAGGTGTCAAGGTAGACCCTAACAATATTAAAGACATGGTGGACTGGCTGATTCCCAAAACATTGAAGAATCTTAGAGTATTTTTGGGTTTGACAAGTTACTAACGCAAGTTTGTTTGTAACTATGGAAGAATAACAACACCTTTAACTACATTAACTAAGAAGGATGCATTTTCATGGACTCTAGAGGCAACTCAAGTTTTTGAACAACTTAAAGAGGAAATGTGCAAAGCTCCTATCTTGACCACACCAGACTTCACAAAAACCTTCATTGTGGAATGTGATGCGTCGGGAAATGGCATTGGTGTTGTTCTAAAGCAAGAAGGAAGGCCCCTCGCTTTTGAAAGTCAGCCACTCAAGGGAAAGGACTTACACAAACCCATTTATGAGAAGGAAATGATGGAAGTACTACATGCATTGAAGCAATGGCACCCTTACCTAATAGGTAGGAACTTCAAGGTCAAAATAGATCATGACAGTCTTAAATACTTCTTGGAACAAAGACTATCTTCAGAAGAG